>JAPYYX010000214.1:0-90963 GCA_030522605.1 Cremastinae sp. B BG-2022a
AAGAGTTTTTTCTTCTTATTTCCAATTGGATTACGATAGTAAAAATTTTCAAATGTCACTAACTTTTGGTTGAGATTGTACGGGTACAACATCCTTAATTAAAAAAATGTACTAAAATTTTATAAATAAAATATTCTGGGTTTATTGAGAAAGAATTTATAATTTAAAAAATGTTTTTTCCCAGGTTGGCTCATCGGTGATGGCCGTCTTCTCCGAAGATGGCGCACTCTACCGAGCTGAGGTTCTTGAGCTCAACAAAGCGCGAGGAAACATCGTCCGATACGTCGACTTTGGAAACACAGCGATGGTCGAACCCCGGAACACGTACAGAGTCGAGAAGAAATACATGACGATGCCCAAGCAGGCAGTGAAATGTTCTTTGAAGAATATCGTTCCTGCCAATGGCACGAGCTGGCTGAAATCGAACAAGCAGACAATCGAGAAATACTTCGACGCTGACTTCGAATGTACTTTCCACGAGATGAACGATGGAAAATACATCGTATCTTTGAAAAAAGAAGGAAACGTCGACGTGGCTGGATTGTTGGTCGAGAATTCGCTCGCGGCGTTCGAAATATCTGCGAACGTTTCAGCTGAGAAAATTGGTAATTTATTATACTGTAATTTTTTTTTTAATTATAAATATTCTCTTATTACTGAATAAAAATAAATAATTTTTATACAGATCTAGAAGTTACCGAAAAACCGCGAGTGGAAGATCTTCCAAGATTCGACATAAGTCTCCTGGCTGGACAAATCCTGAGAGCAAAAATCTCTAACGTGGCGAGCGCTACGAAATTCCACATACAATTACCAACAGCAGCAGCGACAGAAAAAATCATCGACTCCTACATGGCTGAGCGCGATCCAAAGGTCAGAAAAAAACGAGAATTCATTCAGCAATCGAATGAGCTCGTTATCAAATATTAATTGCAGAATTTCAGGTGATTGTTTTGTTGCATTCGGAACAAAAACGGTTCGGAGTATCAAATAGTGGCATGGTTACTGAATTTTTATTAATTTGGTAGTCAGAAATAATCTCAATTAAAAAATAATCCATGTTAATTAAATAATAATTGAATAATTGAATTAACGTTGCATCGCACGATGTATGGTATTAATCGGTTGCTACTAATATTTTCCTCATCCATGTGTTTACAAAAAAAAAAATCGCGTTTTCGTCGAATGTGCTCTCGTCTTTGCATATGCAAGAAAAACCATCTAACCCATTGGCAAACTAAGTCTCCTTGAATAACATTTTATCTACCTACAATTTTTTTTACCTACAATTTTGTTGCCCATGTCAAACTAATACAAAATCCTAAAAAAAATTGTCGATGTCGTTTTTGTTTAAAAAAAGGTTTTCTGAAGGAAAAACATGAATAATAAATTTAAAATGAATAATAAATTTGAAATGAATAATTAAATAATCACAAGATCAACGAAATTTGGGAACAGTTTAACAGATTCCATATTAACTTTTTTTCACGTTCCTGTACGATGTTTGTCGTCCAAGGTGACAGAAAAAAAAATTGAAACTGATCCTCAGGAAAATAGAGTTGAACTAAGAATTAGTATGCCAACGTTAGGTGATGCCAAGACTTTCGTACTGTGAGGTGTGTGTCGGCGCGGGTTGTCTCGTCAATACGGACGAGGGATGGAGGCGCGCCGTAGTTGTAAACTGCTCGCGTACTACGGGATTTGACGTGAGGCTCATTGATACAGGAGCGAATGAGGAGATATCTCTGGACTGCGTGAGTTTCCGATAAAGGAACGTTGTACCTAAAAACGCAACAAAAAAAAAAATAAAAAAATTCATCTAATGCATTTTTCGCAGTCACAAATTCTATTCACTTTGCCTTCAAAAGCCAAATTGTGTAACGTTGAAATTACGAGAATTGAAAGCGACTAATACCATACATCCCTCGATCGACTAATTTAATTTTTTAGTTAGTTTTTAAGGTGAAAGTATTTTATATTTGGATAAAATCATTTTTTAGTATTTTTTTAAAAATTAAAGTATTTGGGAGTGAATTGAGCTTTTTAGAGATTTCGAGTAAAATATTTTTAGTATTTTAGGCTTCAGTATTTCAGTTAAGGAAGTTGGAATGCCAGTATCGTAGGAATTGAATGCATACGAGTTTATGAGAGGATCTGAATAACAAACAACCCGCCTTGCATTCATAGACTAACGTCGAACTGAATTCATTTCGCTCTTTATCAATGTTTCAATAAATATTTACGGATTCTAACTTTCTCTATGATTTTTCACAGATGGTGGCATTGCCTGGAGAATTGTCAGTGATGCAGAATCAGGCGATTGAATGTTGCTTGAAAAACGCTACGACGAATATCGTATACGACGAGCGGTTGAGAGATCGCGTTGAAAACACGAACGTGATCGTCGCTGTGGATGAAGTTGATCAAAACAGGTAAAAATAAATTTTATCTTAATTACTTATGATCGTCAATAGATTAAATATTTTAAATATATTACAATATTTAATCTTTAAAATATTTAATATATAATATAATATTAAATTATATTTAATATTTAATATAATATTAAGTTATATTTAATATTTAATATAATATTAATAAATATTTAATATTTAAAATATTTAATCGTTAATTTTTTGTAATAGATTGATCGTCAAACTTTACGACACACATGGAAAAAGCATCAAAGTAACTGAGAGTGAAGCAACCGAAGAAATATGTCCGATATGTCCCATGGCGATTCTCTACTCGACGCAGAAAGTCCTCGTAGCCCATGCTGAGGATTCCTCCAGCGTCTGGCTCAAGAAACTCAACGAGCTCGACGTCGACAGTCAATTCTTGTCACAATTGTTCGAGTACTACAACGTGGAAAGAGACGAGGACAAACTCTCCGTCATCGCTCCAGGAACTCTCTGCGCAGCGAAGAGCTTCGACGAGAATTGGTATCGAGCGAAAATCATTCAGGCCACTGAAACCGGTGCGTTGGTCCAGTACATCGATTACGGCAACAGCGAAGAAGTTTCTCTCGAGTTCCTGAGAATTCTCGCTCCGCAATTCCACGCCCAGTCTCAACTCGCCGTCGAGGTCGCCCTGACCGTGAGTCTCGGCGGTACGAAGGAGCAACAGCAAGAAATCCTGAAAACCCACATCGTCGATCAAGATTTCACGGCGACGATCTACAACGTGCACAAAAAATGGGTCGCCGAGTTGACGAACGAGGAAGGAAAGATCAGCGAGAAGCTCGCGACCTTGGAAACCGTCGAAGTGTGCGATAACCACCAAATTCAGGAGGTCGTCGAAGAAATGGTCGTTGGAGAACGTTACCAGGTGATATGTCAACACACGGACAATCCGTCGTCGTTCTGGCTCCAGAGGAAGGAGGAGATCCCAGCGATCGAGCAATTGCAGGAGAGATTGCAAGCGGAAGCAGCGAATTGTCCATCGCTCGAGGGAATACCCGAGGAAAATACTCTCTGCCTGGCGATGTACTCCGTCGACGACATGTGGTACAGAGCTGAGGTCATCGTCGCCGACTCGGAGATCACCTC
Source organism: Cremastinae sp. B BG-2022a (assembly GCA_030522605.1). Lineage (NCBI taxonomy): Eukaryota > Metazoa > Arthropoda > Insecta > Hymenoptera > Ichneumonidae > Cremastinae sp. B BG-2022a. The sequence continues at coordinate 3,549 of JAPYYX010000214.1, forward strand.
GGTGCGTTTCATCGACTTCGGGAACACGGAGGTCGTCTACACGGGACAGAGCAAGAGCAAGAGCATCACGGACTCGTTGAAGTCGATAAAGAGATACGCGACGAAGTGTCGCCTCGACGTGATCCCGTACGAGTCCGAGGAATGGTCGTGCCAGACGGTTCAATGGTTCAAGGATAATACTTTGTGCGTGGAGAACATGGAAGCTCTCGTGATAGCCGACAGCTCGCCGAGACGAGTGGAACTCTTCGTCAACGGTAGGAGCCTCGTAGACGAGCTCGTGGAACGGAATTTGGCTTCCAGGATCAGCACGGAGGAGGAACTCGTCGAGGAGATAATCGAGCGCGAGGTAGACCCGAGAGCAGCTTACGTCAGCCACGCTATATCTCCGAGCGAGTTTTGGGTACAGCAGGAAAAATACGTCGGCGATCTCGAGGTGCTCGCTGACAGATTCATCGTCGCTGAGATGTTCCCGCGACCGGCTGAGATCAAGGAGGGTCTCCTGTGCGTTGCTAAATTCCCAGAGGACGGAGAATGGTACAGAGCTCGAGTCGTGACTCACTCGGAGACGACGACCGAGGTGATTTACATCGATTACGGAAATTCCGCGATATCGACGGAAATTCGTGAAATACCGGAGGACGTCGCGGCTCAGCCGGCATTCTCGAAGAAGTGCTCTCTGGCTCTTCCTGAGGGTATCGAGCAATGGTCCGAGGAGGCTTGTCTGGAGTTCGTTAGGATGGCAGCGGACGGAGCGACGACTTTCCTGCTCGACGTTCTCGAGGATCGCGAGGACACGTCGATAGTTCGTCTCACTCAGGACGGCGCGGACATCGTCGAGACTCTGGCGAGTCTCTGTAAACCGGAAGTTCCGGTGATAGAGGAGAGACTTCCGCCTCTGGGCGAGGAAAATTCACCGAACGTCGTCGTCAGCCACGTAAATTCACCTTCCGACTTCTCGATTCAAGCCGAGAGCTCGATAAACGAGCTCGAAATAATGGCGAATCATCTCGTCGCTGCTGAGAGCTTTTTACCTCTGGATAAAATGGAAGAGGGCATGATCTGCGCTGCTAAATTCCCCGAGGACGATCAATGGTACAGAGCGAGGATACTCTCTCACGGCGATGCTGGAACCGAAGTTTTTTACATAGATTATGGAAATTCTGCGATCGTGACCGAGTTGAGGGTTCTGCCGAAAGACATCGTCGAGAAACCGGTACTGTCGACCCACTGCTCGCTCCGGATGCCCGACGACCTGGAATCCTGGTCGGAGAAGGCTTGTGAAAAATTCTTCGAGCTCGTCAACGAGGGAATCACTTTGTTCCAGTACGAAATCCTCGAGGAGAGGGAAGAGACGACGTTCGTTCGTTTGATCATCGATGGAAAAGACATCGTCGAGACACTCTCGGAGCTTTGTGATAAAAAAATCGAATGTCCAGTCGAAAGCCAGGAAAGACCTGAGAACGAAAATGTGACAGAACACATCGTTGAGACGCTCTCCGAGCTCTGTGACAAAAAGATCGCGAGTCAGGAAGTCGAGAGACCTGAGAACGAAAATATGACAGAAGAAATCGTCGAGACAATCTCCGGGGTTTGTGATAAAATGATCGCAAGTCAGGAAGTCGAGAGACCTGAGAACGAAATCGTGACGGAAGAAATCGTCGTTTGTGATACAAAAATCGAAAGCCAGGAAGTCGAGAAACTTGAGCACGAACTCGTGACGGAAACGGAAGTTTCTCTGCAAGAAGTGACCGGAGTCTCGTTGTCCAGCGATGAAACGTCAGGCGTAGAAGTCATCACGATCGAGGACAGTCCAACGTCGAATTCCTCGGAGTTCATATCCACCCAGGTCGAGTTCGAAACGAACGAATTCACGACGTCGAGTGTGATCAGGTCGAATACCGAGACGAGCGAGGATACGATCGAACCGAATGTAGAGACGAGCAGACCCATCGAAGAGTTCTCAGGAATTGAACCAGCGACCGAGGACGTCGTCCTCGAGGACAAAATCGTCTCGGACACGCTCAACAACAATAAACCTCTGGCCTACGACTCGAAGATCGAATTATCGACGCAGGAAGTCGACGTCACCAACGAGGATTCGTCTCACTCAGCCGTCAGAAAATTGTCTTTCGCTGATAACACGGCAACGGAAATTATATCGTGCGAATCACCTGTCAAACAGAGCAGTTGTCCTCCGAGCCCAAAAATTCCACATTCGGAAAAACTAGTCGCAGCCGTCGTAAATTTTCACGAGAACATTGACGAGATTATCTCCGTAACGGAGGAAAACATTCCTAAATAATTCGATTACTCTCGATCGCTAAAAACTCAGAATATTCGCTCAGACGATTCTACTTTAATTTTTTCTTCTACTTGCAATTATTTATTCAATTCTAGTGGCTAAGAAGCGAAATCGCTCGATCGTCCATATTTCAATTTTGTTTCGTTTTACTTTTATTTTTTAATTCAATTACAAAATTAAAACGTTTTACGTTCTTCGATTAAGGATTTTTCTTTCGTTAATTATAATTTTTGTTTAACAACGTGCCACGAGCTCTGGACGAGGAAATTCGAGTCGCTCTTATTCACACGGACGTTTGTTGAGAAAGTAATCAAAGACTGATTCTTGTGACATTAATTGGCGGATAGGTCGATGCAAGATCGAAAAAAAAGCATGAAAAATTAATAACTTTTTTTTTTATCTAAAGTTTTGTATATTTTTGTTTAATTTTTTTTTTCTTTTTTATCATCCCGAAATTTGTTTCGTTCGCTCATTGTCGTTGAACTTTCATGCTTTCTTATCGAATACTATCAAATGTCTGGTGCATTGCAGATTATTTATTCCATGGCTGTAGATAGAAAAGTTTTATGACTGCTCTTATTTAGATATTCGAATCGCGAGTATTAATAAGGATATATATATTATATATATATCTATTATATACTATATATATGCAAGCGAGTTTTCTGGTTGGTTAATTTTTTCAAGATTCTTCAGTACTCGATAATTTTTTTTTCTCATGAAATTACGTAAAAAATATTTACGGTCAATTTTGAGAAATCGAATGCACTTGCGCATATATAGATATGTATAAAAGTTTATATTTAATTTGTAAGTTCACGCAGTCATATTATATATTTTTTGTTAATCTTTTATTGATAATATTGATAACATTAATATTCAAGGCGAGAGAAGAGAGCACCAAATATTCGTTTAAAAAGTTGATAAAGAAAAAAGTATTCGATGACCTTGAAGTATTTGAGCCCTCGATATGAACAAAGAACCGGAAAATGGCCCTACAAATTTTTGGCACTCGTAGATAAAATTGTGTCGGGAGTTTCGAAAATGTTTCTCGCTAATTATTTTTTCGCTAGTTTTCCTTTTCGTAACTTCCAGAGTTCCTTTGTATACTAAAAATCATTAATATTGTAAAATTGAACGAGAAAAAGGCAAATTAACAACGGATCTTTGTACGCCGCTCAAATATAATAAAAACGACAAAATTGTGACTTGTTTATTTTTCCTGCGCCCGGTAGAATTTTTTTTTCGATAAAGCTGAAAAATCAAAAATTTGTTTCTTGACAACTGTCAAATTATTTGTAAGCAGAATTAAAATGTCAAAAAATTGAAAGTGCACAAAAAATATAAATAAAAAAAAAATTATTTATTAAAAATTGATTGGAAATATTGAGGAGAATATAAATTAGAAAAATGTTGTTAATCTTTTATTGATAACATTAATATTCAAGGCGAGGGAAGAGAGCACCAAATATTCGTTTAAAAAGTTGATGAAAAAATTATTCGATGACCTTGAAGTATTTGAGCCCTCGATATCAACAAAGAACCGGAAAATGGCCCTAAAAATTTTTGGCACTCGTAAATAAAATTGTGTCGGTGATCGGGAGTTTCGAAAATGTTTCTCGCTAATTATTTTTTCGCTAGTTTTCCTTTTCGTAACCTCCAGAGTTCCTTTGTATACTAAAAATCATTAATATTGTAAAATTGAACGAGAAAAAGGCAAATTAACAACGGATCTTTGTACGCCGCTCAAATATAATTTATTTTCCCTGCGCCCGGTAGAATCTTTTTTCAATAAAGCTGAAAAATCGAAAATTTGTTTCTTGACACCTGTCAAATTATGAACAGAATTAAAATGTCAAAAAAATTGAAAAGTGTACAAAAAATATAAATACAAAAAATTCTCAATTATTTATTTGAAATTGATTAAAATATTGAAGAGAAAATAAATTAGAAAAATGAAGAAAAGTCCAGCGAAACGAGGTCGCGGTTATCGCCAGGCAGAACTGTTGAAGCCTTTCGGTTTCTGTTGCGAGCTCACTCGTCAGGATCCGGATACTCGATACAACATGAGGATTCCCCCGATGGTGACGTCGCTGACGAATATCGTTCCGAAATCGACGGAGGGTCCGGATCTGAAGTTTCGTCTTCAGGACGTCGTGAAGCCGACCTCGCCGGTTCTCCGGAGCGGGACTCACAAGGTGAAGAGCGCAACGCGGATGGGCACGACGAGAGGCAACACGCGAGGTCGAGGTCCGTTGCAGTGGTACCTCGAGGACGAGATCGCGCTCGCACGAGACATGATCGCGAGCGAGAAAGAAGAGAAACGTAAGCGAGAAAAAAAAATGGCATTGTTGAAAGCGAAGAAAAAACGGAAACGAAGCAAATCGAAGGGCAAAAAGGTTAGTCGAGCGGCGAGCAAGGAGCGAAGCAAATCGAAAGGTCAAAAAGACGCTCGTGAAGACATTGCGAATGAGAGAAAATCAAAGAGTCATCAAGAGATTCAGGAAAATGAGGAAAACGGAAAATCGGAAGATGAGGACGATGGTCAAGAAAATACGGAGAGAAAGATTACGAAAATTCACAAAAATAGTTTAAATGAGAACGGAGAAAAAAATCTCCCAAAAAAATCTATCCAAGGCTGAATAATTATCGAAATGAATCATCCAATGAATTCTCTTACGATTTATAATAAAATTAATAGCGAATTTCCATCGAAACGAATTTGTCAGTAATTTTTTTTCAAATATTTTCGATTTCCCGCCAAAACGAAGCAAATCGAAGGGCAAAAAGGTCAGTCGAGGAGCGAGCAAGGAACGAAGCGAATCGAAAGGTCAAAAAGACGCTCATGAAGACATTGCGAATGAGAGAAAATCAAAGAGTCATCAAGACATTCAGGAAAATGATGAAGATTACGAAAATTCACAAAAATAGTCTAAATGAGAACGGAGAAAAAAATCTATCCAGGGCTGAATAATCATCGAAATGAATGATTCAATGAATTTTCTTACAATTTATAATAAAATGAATAGTGAATTTCCACCAAAACGATATTGTCAGTAATTTTTTTTTCAAATATTTTCGATTTCCCGCCAAAACGAAATGTCCCTAGACTAGGGACTTCCGACCTGCGCAACTCCTGCTGGCTATCCTTTTTCGAGAAAGCCGGTTTGTTATTGCCGCGTGAAAAAATTTGTAAGTACATCTCTCGATGCTGCTTGTGTGAGTCTGTGAATCGCGAGAATTTCTTTGTTCCCCGCGAGAAAGTCAATCACTCGGTAATCTGAGAATAAATTAAACAAGGGCACTTCTGAATAATCGCGGAGCGATTTATCGCGCCTTGCATATGTTAGTTATTTTTTTCTTTCGCGTTCTCTGCACGGTGTTTAGGACGAGGTGGGGATAGCAGGGTGAGGAGCCGGTAGTGGATTGATATCTCACGAGATAAATCTTCAACTGTTCAACAGCAAAGTGTTTTTTTTTTATTTTTTTGGCGAAACTTTTCCGCAGACACTTTGCCGCATGAGATAATTTTGAGCGCGTACGTATCGTTTCGTTTCACCGCTATCAGCTTCAACGAGAATTTGTTTTTTTCTTTCCTTGACTTTGCCATCGTTTCGTCATTCTTAACCTTGAAATTTTTGCCGGACGATAAATTTACTCGCGCGATTTTCTCGACAAAAGACCATGAGATCATTGAAATTAAACGCCCCAAAGAATTCTTATAAAACTTTTGAATAACGTTGATTAAATTATTTTCATGCCTCGTTATCGGAATACGTGATTGAATTTTTTTATTATTATTTCCGATGTGTTAATCGAGATTGATAATAATTGCGTCTGTTTTTATCAGTGAGCTGCTCGGACAACGCTTCAAAATGGCAGATCCGGACAAGATTCCGGAGACACAATCGGACCACGAAGTTTCCATGGAGAGTTCTATGGTGACGGAGAGTCAGGATTTTCATCTCGTGGACTGCGACGAGACCCAGAAAGAGACGCAGACGCAAGACGAGCCGGAAGAGAATTCAAAAAACGATTCAGAAAATCCAAAAAACGATCCTGAAAATCCTCCGCAAGACAGCGTCAAGCCGGCTGCAAAAGATTCCTGTCAGATGGAAGCGGACACGATATGCCAGGAACCGAGTAAGACAGACACAAACGCACAGAGTGACAAAAGCGATAAAGAGGAAATTCTCAAAGTCGAGTCAGAGACTGATAAGAATGAAAAAAAAGAAGAGACGAGCGAGACAAAACTCAATGTAGAAAAAGAGAAAGAATTGCTGGAGGACGATGACGACGATATTGACTTTGTCCAGAGCAGTCAAGTAGAATCTTTGTCTCCTTTGAAAAAACAGATATCAGGACTCTTAAGCGTTACGTCTCAGAAGCGCAAAGCGGACAGCACGGAAGAGCCGAGCGCGAAATTCCCTCGTACGTGTTCCCAGGAGGACGCTTTGAGCAGCGTGAGGAGAAAACTGGACGAGGACATGGAAGAAATCTTCAAGGACGACGAGGATCGTCCCGACGACGAGGTTTTGTCGAGTATGATAATTCAGGAGACTCAGGAGTCCGAGGACGCTCAGGACGAGGCGAAGAGTCCGGAGTCTCTGCAACAGGTTGAGCAGGAATTGAAGGAAACTTTGTCGCAGCACTCGTTCGAGGATAACGAGGAAGAAATTTTCGGTAAATCTGAGGAAAAGGCTGAAGAAAAAACCGAAGAGAATAAAGAGGAAGCTTTTGATTCAGAGAAAGAGGCTGAACCTGAAATTCCCAAGATCTCCGACCACGTATCCACGACTTCAGAAAATTCTTCGAAAGTCAAAGACACGACAGAGAAGAAAGTGGAAGAGACTCTGGACGCAACGGAACCTTCGGTGATACTCGATGATACCAAAGAAAAATCGATCATCGACCTGGAGGCGTCTCCAAAGCTAAAAGAAACGAACGACGAGACTCAAGGAAAAAAAAATCCAGAGATCGAGACCTCGAAGAATCTCGAGAGTCCAGCGATTGCGAATCTCACCGAGGAGAAATCGATCAAGGACATGGCAGAGGCTTCGTCGACACCAAAGTCATCCGAATCAAATTCCCAGAGCAAGGATTCAAGACCGGAGGAAACGAATTTCGTCGTTCCAACTGGAAGCAATCGTTCAAGACTGAGCATAGAAGTCATTTACGATCGTGCGACCGCACCGGAGAAAAAACCTCGCGAACTGGTCGAGATCGACGAGGACGGTGAGAAAATAATTCTCGACTCGTCTCAGGAGAGCTGCGACAAGACCATCGACAAATCAGCAGACAAAATTTTAGACTCCTCGTACAAAACTTGCGCGAGCACCGATTACAAGTCCCTCGAGAGTGGCAAAGAGTCCAGTTCGAACGACTACAAATCCGGTTACTCCTTGACGAACGGGAGCACCGGCTCGAGGCTCTTGGACTCTGGAATAACGACCACGAGGTCAGAAATATTCACGACCGACTCCAGCAGCGATAAAAAAATTCCAGCGAGTCCATCGAAAAAACGAGACGCTCCAGGAAAAGTGGAAACCCCGGAAATCGTGAGCATAAGCGACAGCGACGAGTCCTTCGCTGTCGAGGATCGCTCGAAGCTCAAAGAATCTCTTCTAGGACTGAATCACGACAATTCGACAAAAATGGTCTCAATCGAGAAAGAACTGAATATTCTCGTTAAACTGAAATGTCTCGTTTGCATCGACGAGACGACGAAGGAGCACGTGGAGAAAATAATCACCGGTGTCCACTGCGAGTCGGCGATCGGCGACATCTCGACGCTTCGTCTCAGGAACGACAATTCGGCGAACCTGGCTGACATATCCGGGAACGACAAGGACACGTCACCGGGCTCGGTGACGAGCAACGCTCATCCTTATCCTCTGAATTCTCGACTGTCGCTGATGTCGATGGCGAGCACGTCCTCGTCCTCGAGCGCCGGGTCCCTGAACGCGAAGCTCGCGAGCATAAAATTCCAGCTGCCTCGAGCACCGGCGAAACACACGAAGAAAACCGTCCCGGACTCCACGGACAAGAAAACCGAGAGCGAGGATGCTCTCGAGCAAATTAAAAAGGAATGGAAGAACGTCGAGACGTTGACGTGCTCGATATTGAATTTCGCGACCCAGGAACTCAACAGCAGCGATCATCACAACGGATCGACTCTCAGGGTGGACAATTCCCTGGAGAGAATACGATCCTCGACTCCAGAGGTCAACGAGGACGATCAGAAGATTCCACAGTCGGCGACACCGAAACGCGGGGCGAGGAAGTCACGAAACGTCGCGGTCTCGGCGAAGTCGACGAGGGTCAAGCATTTGAGGTCCTCGGACGCGAACGGCGTGAAGGATTCCCCGGTCGCGGACGTCGGAAAGAGCACGCCGAGCTCCAGCAGGAAGAGGAAACAATCCCCGGACGTAGCGAGCACACCGACGCGCCAGGTCTCGATCAAGGACGTCCCGAGCGACGAGATCGACGACGACGAGCTCGTTGGAAAACAAGTCTTCGCCAAATGGTCCGACAACAAGTATTACCCGGGGATGGTGACTGCCAAAACGAAGACCAAGTTCCGGGTGAACTTCTACGACGGACAGAGCAAGCTGATAATCGAGGATTTTATCGTCCAGATGCCGTCGACGCTGACTCCTGGACTTTCGGTCTACGCGACGTCGGACGAGAACGATTACGGATCCTGCGGAATAATCCTCGAAGTCAAGAAGATCCGGAACAACGTGGTTTACATCGTCGAGACCGACGAGAGCGATAAGATCGAGGTTGACATTAAAAATATATTTTTAACTAATGATCAGGTGCAGGTACTCAAGGAGGAGACGAAGATCGACATGAAGAGTCCACCGTCGACGCCGAAGCATCTCGGCAAAGTGACCCTGGAAAACGTCATAGACGGGAAGAGGAGGTCGAAGAGGATCCTGACTCCGGTGACGACGACGCCGAAGGCCAAACGGACGAGAGGAAGTACGTCCGAGAAAATGATCGATATATCAAAACCATCGGCTTCGGGGGTATCGACTTCCCGGGTGAAATTCGAGGACAATCACGAGGCGACGAGCGACTCGAATTTATCGGATACCGACGACAGTCCGGAGTCTCTCGGCGTCCAGGAGGAAATCATGGGCACGCCGTACGAGCAGACGAGCAAGGGTCAACAGAGCGCGAACAAGGGAAAGGGACGTGGCAAAAAAAAATCAGAATCTCCGGAAACAATTGCTAATTTAGGACCAATACCCTCGGAGGATTCTGATCTGTTCAAAGGGATGTCGTTTATACTGAGCTGCGCGTCGTTGGACTCGATCGAGAGGTATCTGTCCAGGGAGAGCTCCAAGGAAACGAAGGACTCGAATTCCGATCCGGGCACGGAGAACGAGGAGGAGTGGAGCAGAAAACCGTTCGTCAGGGAACGTTTGACGGCTCAGCTGATCGCTGGGGGTGGAAAGGTTTACGAAACTTTCGAGTCCATACCCTCGGACGAATACGCAAACACTAAACACATTACCAATGTTCCAAATATCACGAAAAAAGCCTTGCTGTGTTTATCGGTTGGAATCAAATCCTACAATCACCAGTGGGTCATAAGATGCTGCCAACAGGTGAATTAATTTTTCTAGTCTATTTTAAGTATTGCAATTATTTATTTTGTTTATAAGTTTTTTTTTTATAATTTATAATTTCTTTTTTTTAGAACAAAGTAGTCAATCCTTCGGAAGAGGAATTACCCGCGGGATGGAGTCTGTTAAAAAAATCTTACGTCGAAATGTTCCAACGACGCAGTTCGGAGCCATTCCGCACTCTGCCTGTTGTCGTCGTGATACCGGTCACTTCGGAGAACAAAGAGTTCATTACTTTTTGGAAAAAGATATGCGAGAACGCTGGTGGGAGCGTTCTTCTGGTTGAAAATATTGGTGAGTTGTTCAGATCTTACTGATCTGGTTCAAGGGGTTTTGATAGTAAAAATGAAAAAGATAAGAACTTGATGGAATTTGGACAGAATGTTGATGAAAAATTTGAGAGTATTATTTTTTTAATTTCCTCATTTTTACAGAGTAATTTGTTAGTCAATTACTCAACAACGACGTGGATGAAAAATTTGAAAAAATTAGTTTTCATTTCAAAAAATTCATATCAAATATCAAAAATCTCTGAGAAAATAGCAAATCCGTTTTGCATCTGTTCCTCTCGTGCTCGTAGGCGTTAAATATCTCCTTAAAAAAAGAATAACTAACTAAATCGACTCTTTATAATTTCCAGACGATGATTTCATACAAGGAACGGTCGTACTGACGAACAAGCATTGTCCCTCGTGGGTTATCGAGAAAGCAGCGGAATGGAAAATTCCTCTGGTATCGACGATGTGGGTGACGGAGTGTCTAGTCGAAGGCGATTTATGCAACGACGACGCTCATCCAATTTTCAAATATAATAACGCCAAGAGATCTCTATCTCACATATCGCATCTCAAGAGACGTTAACGAAATAACGCAGGCTCTGCGTTACATAAAAAAGAAAATCTAACTTTTCGAGGTGCAAGACGTTCGGAGAAATGCGCACATTGATCAAACGTTTCAATCCGGCGCTAAATGAAAATTAAAAAAAAACAAAATACATATAAATAGGAAACTCGGTTAAAAAAAAAGTTTCCGGAGATACAGTATATTTTTCTCAACTTTTTTATAAAATGTTTCAAAATGAACGAACTAACAAGGCTGCGAGAGCCTTTTCCGATGCGTATACTGCATTGAAAAATCATGGAGTTATATAAAAAGGAAATCACGAAGATGAATGTTACTTTAAAGTTTTTCAAATACCGATGACTCCTAAAAATTAGGCTGAAATTCCATGGATTCAAAATGTCCATTCTGAAAAAAAGGACTTTGATCATCCGTGTCACGTTACATGTGTACTTTCATAAATATACATGCATATGTATATATATGCCTATATCATAATTAAGTTGTAGTTACTGTGTACAATTTCTTTGGTAAAATATAATGAGATATTTTGACAGCATTTCTTTTACTTATTGTCCCGCTCGCGCGAGCATCGAAATTCAAACGGCAAAAGTTCCCGCGCAAACGCGAGCGCCTCTAGCGGCGAAAATTGGAACTTACATTCGCGCGTTTCATCAGTCGCATTTCGTTTTCCGTAGGCATCTTGTCAACGTCGTAGAACGTTTTTATTTTACTAATTCAATATTTAATAAAAAAATTGGTAAAATGTCGACGATTTTGCGTGTAAAACGCAGATTCGATGAGGAGCCGTTGGATGTTCTTGTCATCGCTGGTAAAAGACGAAAAGTCGATGACACCGAATCGGTCGAGGACGATTCTCACACCGAAGTCCTAAAATTCGCCGGGACTGTAAACAATCCGGTAAGAAATTTGTGAAAAATAAATTATTTTTGTCATTGTCTATTTTTATTTGTTATTTATAATAAATTTAGTACGTAATTTGATTATAATTGACAGGAAGACGACGTTGTTCAACACATCAAGCAAAATCTGACGAAAGACGATTTGAAGGTTAATTACAAACAACACAATGTTGACATTCTCAACAAAGCTCGAGAAAGAGCCAAAGAAGCATCTCGAGAGAATCGCTACAAAGTCGTCAAATGCTTTCGAGCGATCGAAGGAGAAAATTCGGAAAATAAAGACGAAAGTGTCACAACTGTCATAGACGTGGAGCCCTCTGAATTTCCCATAGATGAAAAAACTGAGAAATTGGACGAGACTGTGAGAATAAACTTAATAACAAATTTTTTCAATTTTACAAAATTTGAGTATGATTTAAAATTTTTTTTTTTTTTTCAGCAAATTGGATACGTTTATGATTTGTATTATGCCGAGAGCAAAGGAGAAATGCTTTACGATCAAGACGTAGTCGTTCAAGGATTCACGGATGAGCTTGTCTTTGACGATTTCAACGAAAGCAACGCTCGCTGGGAAGACGGAAACATATCGGAGGACTCCAATGCCGAGTCCTACTACAAAAATGATTATCCAGACTCCGACCACTCCGAGCATTCCGTCATGGAGGACGACATGAGAGCAGCGGTGCAAAGACTGAAGATTGGAGACGAGAGCTCGGATCTATCCAGCGAAGATGATCTTGCTTACTACGTTGAGCAGAGCGATGTAGATTTATATGGTTACAAGTATGCCAAGTACAAAGCAAAGCTTAAACAAGATAGCGATAACGACAGCGAGGAAGGTATCGATGAATTCTTTGATAACGAAGAAAACGAAAGTGAAAAAAGTGATGATGAATTTTTAGACATTGAAGAAGCAGATTAGAAAGAATCACAAAAATTGTGATCTTGTAATTGTATAATTCTTGTATAATAAATGTATAATAATTTTATAATCGTAAATAAAAGTTAAGACTCAGAATTTTTTCAAATTTATGTTTTTACAGAAAATTCGTAACATGTAAAACATGTTACGGATATAGTTCAATATAATCAATAATTTATAAGTTATACGTGTGATTTATATGAAAGTAAAAAAAGTGATGATGAATTTTTAGATATTGAAGAAGCAGATTAGAAAAAGTCACAAACATTGTGATCTTGTAATTGTATAATTCTTGTATAATAAATAATAAATGTATAATAATTTTATAATCGTAAATAAAAGAGGACTCAGAATTTTTTCAAATTTATGTTTTTATAGAAAATTCGTAACATGATATAGTTCAATATAATCAATATTTTGTAAATTATGCGTGTAATTTATATGAAATTTATTAATTAACATTCGAATTTTCATATTTGAAAATTTAAACATGCACCACCGATCGTAGCGCCTCTTGTGGCAGATTATGGCAACGTGCAGCAAAACATTAGCGCCACTTGCGGGAACAATAAGAACTACACGAGAATCTTCAAAAGTCGATAATGTAGAAATCGACTTACCGACGTTTTCAGGCTTAAAATTTCACGAGCTCGAAAAAACACGTATTTTTATTTTCCATCATTCGGAGGCTCAATAAACATGATTCTACATTGGTAAAGTTGCAGAATTTTATTTCGTATTTTTTATATATTTATTACATATTTATATGTAGATATATATGTGTATATATCTCGCGTGTAAAATTTGTCTATCAAAATAAAAACAATTGAAAAGTAAGTTCAGACCTCGAGACGGGATCGGGGACAAATTTTTATTTTGCAATGCGGATGAGAAATTTCACGGGGAAGAAATATTTATAATAAATACAATAGAGATCGCGAATATTAATTTCATTAATAAGAAGCGTCCTTTGACAGTAAATTAAATAATTTTAGCATCGATTCGAGTAGAATATTAAATTTTTTTAATTTTCAATTAATTTCAACGTGTAGCACTTTGATGATACGAAAATGGAGTCTCTATGCCCCTCATCGTGATTGCATCGTCCCAACAAACTTTTTTCGATCCCCACATTTACGAAAAAAAAAAAAAAAAAATCGATTTAACTCAATTTCGTGGAAATTTTCGAGAAATTTTTCGTTCTTTTTAAGATAAAGTTTATTTAAGTAATTTTTATTATAATCGTCAAAACAGACCGTTTGACCTTGAGCGTGGAATCGACCTCGGTCGCGCTAATCAGAGAAATTTCGATTTGCTTTTTTTTCCTTTTTTTTAATGATTTCATAATTTCTTTTTTTTCATGATTTCATATGATATGAGTAGTACACTGCGTATACATGTAACACTGGCCTTAAATTCTAAAATTTATACACTCGTGTGTGCTCGCACGAATTTATTCATCTCTCGCAAGAACGACAGCATAATAATAGCATAATCGCGGATAATTTTGATTATTCGCAAAATAATTATTATCACTGATTTGGTTATTATATCCCAGGGATTTGATTTTTCACTTATTTTTTTTCGTTCTCTCGTTTTTCTTCTTTTTCATCGATTTTCCTCTTACACGTTCGAGCGCATTGTTAAATTTATAATTGGCTTCGACCATTTCAGATTTTTTTTTCTTGTATAATATATATTAAAATGTTATATTGCAATGTAACTTAACAGATTCATAAGCTGAGATTGGTATCATTCACAATCATTACTATAATCGTATTTTTTTTCCGTTTTTAATACTCTACTTTCTCCTCTACTGTACAACATTTTACACTCAGTTTTTATTTTTCCTCCTCTCGTTTTTTTTTTCTTCGCTCGAGTCGTTATCGCTTATCCTCTTCCTTAGGTATGTCGATTACACTTACGCTACGAGATTATTTGAAAGAGTCATGAGATTGCACACCCTTCCTCGGGGATATTAATCGCTCGGTTTTTCCTTCTCGATTCCCTCCAACGATTTTCAAACTTCGCTCAGTCCCTCTGATTCGTACGTTCTCAAAAAAAAAACATTCCTAGTCATGTATACATTGAAAATTCATTCCCGAGTGCCACGAAGAAGAAAGAAAAAAATTCTACGAAATTCTTTTTTTTTATGTACAGGAAGACGAATCCTTATCGTCGTTCTTATCTCTGGCACTCGCACATTTAATCGTCACGCTCGATCGTTTACCCTTTTATACCCTACGTTTTTATTCGGTTATATTTACAGGCTGGTAATATCGATTGCTCAATAATAAGCACGAATTTTATGATTTTCGCAGATCTCGAATTCGTGCACGATATTACCCGTTTCTTTTTTGTTTTTTACCATTTTCTCGTTATTAATATGTAAACTGGCAACAATTAACAGTCCTATGGTTCCGAACGGGACAATTCTCCCGTTCTCTCCTCGCTTTTACCCATCAATTTCAAAAATCGTTTTTACAAACTCGGAAACGCTGGAGAATAAAGACTACGATTCCCTCGGAACGAACAAACACGGAGCGAGTGATCATGAGATTCAAATTTAGTCATGAATGATTATTGTCACGAGAATAATTGAGGTTTTCGTTTTTATACAATCACTACGGATCACAGCAGAGTTAAAATATGAGAAACGAGGAAAAACAAAAATTAATCAAGTATTAAATACTTAAGCGCGATTTTTCCTCCGACTCTCTCCGGCGACTTTTTTTACAATCACGGAGATAAAAAGTCGCCGTAATTCTAAGAACACAGGCTACACCGATCACTCCTCGATCCTCGTCATTTGTAAAAACGATTTGAAAAAAACGAAATAAAAAAAAAATAATAGAAATAAAAATAAAAAATGATTCGTCGCATCCTCGAGGGTGACGTTTTGTAATTATTTACAGAACGGAGGCTTCGGTTCTGCTGCTCGGAGGCGTCGCCGTCCTCGTCGTAGCCAGCGCCGGGGGCGACGAGGACGTCGTCGTCGTCGTCGTCGTCGTGCTCGAATTGTTGTTGTTATTGTTGTTGTTGTTATTGCTCGCCTCACCCGCGTGGCTCGAGCAGTAGAATTTCTTGTGAGCTATGAACGTGTGAAGATAATTGAAACTTATGTCACACGAGCGACAATAACGTGGACCGGTCTTGGTGGGATCGAGACTCTCCTCCGGGGGCGGAGTGTCCTCGCGTTCCTGCTTGACTTTTCCTATGGCTGGTGTCGCTGGCGGTGCCGGTGGCGGCGGCGGTGGCAACGGTGGACTCTTTCGTATCTCGACCTTGCCGTTTATCTGAATTTCCGTCGGGACCTCCGCCTGGGTCGTCGCGGACGCTGGCTCGCTCGCCGGAACGCTCGCGTCGTCCTCGAGCACGCACGTAATATAATTTTCTTCCTGAAATATTATAATTTTCATTAGAATTTTAGTTTTATATTATTTATTGTAATTTTATTCAAAACAATATTTTTTGGAATTTTTGTATGAGTTTTTATGTTTTTTAATTGTTCAATTAATTTTAATTATATTTTAATACACTTTCATTATAGTTTTTAATTTTTGATATTTAATACAAATCTTATTTATTGTTCTTGAGTATAGAATATAAATTAAAAATTGTTTTTTTGATTTAAATTTTTAATTTTGAACGTTTTCTAACAAGCTCAAAATTTATATAACTATTATTTATTGTTCCTGAGTATAAAATATAAACAAAAATTTTTTTTTCTCATTAAAATTTTTAATTTTTAACGTTTTTTAACAAGCTCAAAATTTATATAACTAATTAAAGTAAACCGAGTAAAAAAATTTACATTTTTTTAGAAATTAAATCCCACAGTATTTTACGTTTGGAGTAAACTTTGACTTGTAATTTCTCTGATAAATTTTAATCTGCAACTAACTTGAAGATCCGTGCCGCGTTTCTCAAAGTGCATTCTGATGTGCGTCCTCATGCCCCGCAGAGTGTTTCCTTTGTAACGACATATCGTACAACGAAACGCTTTCACGCCCTGATGCGCGTCCATGTGACGTTGAGCAGCTCCCGCTGTCGGACTGACGGCGCCGCAGACCGGACATCTCCATCCACCTGTGGGACCACTCGAGCACGTGTGCGTTCCGCCAGGTTCGATCATAGCCTGAACAACAAATTATTTTTTATTTTATTTATCCACAAAATTTTAATAATTAAAATTTTTTAAAAATGACAAAAAATAAATAAATCTAAAAATTGAAATTCAATTTGATATTTTTTATAATTTAATTTTAATATTTATAGTTAATTTTAATTGTTGCATAATTGTAATAATTATACAAATTAAACTGAATATTTTCATATACGAAAAACGTAAACTTTTCAACGTGTGAAGATACTAAAATAAATGACTCAATGTTGTTGAGCAATGGTCATTATTTTTGTAGATAATTTTAACCATTATAATAATTGTGAATATTTAATGGTCTCATTTTCATTCATGAATAACATAAACAACTTTTTAACGTGTGAAGATAACAAAAAACGAACATGAAAATAATTTAAAAAATAAATAACAAGAAATAAAGATTATCAGATAAAATAATATTGGTTATTTTTTAATAATTATTTCTTATTATTAAAAACAAAAAATTCAATACACTATAAAATAATATGAAGTTGTGAATAATTTTATCACTTCCAATAATTATGTAAATTAATAAAAAATATAAAATAAAAATTTAAAAGAGAAATTTAATTTTTTTTTTTTGAAAAACTGTTTCTTCAGATCTGGTACGAAGATATAAATAGAAAATACGAGGACAAAGAGACAGAAAATTGAATAAGAGATAAAATAATCTCAGCATGAGATCTACAGATTAAAAAACGAGATGTACTCCGAGAGATTGTTAGATCGTAGATGAGGAAAGATTAGAAAAATGAATTCTAAGAAAGGTCTGATAAAAATTTAAAAGAGATAAGGATCGAAGTGGGACAAACCTTGCACTTGGGACACCGGGCATGATGTTCCTGGGGCTCGGGCCTTTTCGGACAGTAAAACGCTTGATGAGCTGCTAGATTGTCCATAGAAGCGAATTTAATGCCACAAGCGGCGCATATCAATTGAAGAAGCGGCGGCGAAGGCGTACCCGGTGGCGGCGAATTGCAAACGGTGCTTTCCCTCGCTTGGCAGTAATGTTTCTTGTGCGCTACGAAATTCTCGTGCCGACAAAAAACAATGTTGCATTCCTTGCATCTGAAATTAAGAATAAAATTATTATTATTGTGATTTTTGTTATTCTATTTTCATACAATTGTTTTTTAAATCCGATTAACATACAATAGACAAATAAACGAATTTTAAAAATTATTATCAGTAATATCCTTGGAATAATTTTTAAAATTTTGAAAATGAAAATATAAAAAA
The DNA here is from genome assembly GCA_030522605.1 of Cremastinae sp. B BG-2022a. Taxonomy (NCBI): domain Eukaryota; kingdom Metazoa; phylum Arthropoda; class Insecta; order Hymenoptera; family Ichneumonidae; species Cremastinae sp. B BG-2022a. The sequence continues at coordinate 21,574 of JAPYYX010000214.1, forward strand.
ATGAAAATATTATTTTTATGAAAATTTTTGACTTGATATTTACTTAGAAATTGAACAAAAATTACAAATTTTGATTAAAAAATTTTTAGCATTAAAATATCCTTAAAATTTTTTCAAAAATATCCTTTTTTATAAAATATCCTTAAAAAATGTTTAGTATTAAAATATCCTTAAAATTTTTTTATCAAAATTTGTATTTTTTGTTCAATTTCTAAGTAAATATCAGAACAAAAATTTTCATAAAAATAATATTTTCATTTCTTTCCATTTCTAATTAATTTTATCGACTTTACCAACGATCATATTAATTAATAATAAACAATAACAAATAAATAAATAAAATAAAAAGTAATAAATAATAACAAATAAATAAATAAAAAGTTAAAAAAATGAAAATAAATTAAAAAATAAAACATTCGGCTATCAATTATCCTCGTCTCCAAAATTCTCAAATTTACCTAGAAACTCCCTGCTTGACCAGAACACTCGGCACCGGAGGAGGGGGAAGTTCGGCGAGCCGTAGTGCGAGTTCCGTCGTGGCTTGCTGAGTCTGAACGTTCGGCAGGGACCTCGTCCTCGGGCTGACGCTACCGCGCGACCTGGGACTGCCAGGAGGCGGAAGAGACGACGGAGCCGGCGAGATACGGTTTTCCTTCTCATCCTGCTGAATCGGCGACCTCCTGATACTCAAATCCAACGGCGCCGAAGCCCCGGACGACGGCGACGTCGACAGTACCGGAATCGACATGACAACCGGAGTCGCCGGTTTGTTCGCTATCCTCAAAACCGCCGGAGGGTCCTGAGCCGAATTCTGACTGTTCGGCACTCTCGTCATCGGCTGCAAGGAGCCGTTCGGCAGGAGGAAGCACGGCGTGTCCGGCGTCGGCAGGGTCGGGGCCGCCAGGACGCTCGCACCGCGAAACAACGAGTACGGCACGATCAAAATCGGATTCGTCGGCAGGGCCAGACACGGCTGGGGCGGCGGCGAGTCCCCAGGACTCGCGCTCGCCGGTGGTGAATTTTTCGTCGGCGCCGGTGTCGCGTCCTTGACGACGTGCCTCGTGCTGCAGTAATGAGTCTTGTGGGCCCGATAAGTCTTCAGCGAGCTGAACCGTATGTCGCAGTTACGGCAATACCGTTCGGCCTCCTCGTTCAGCGAGCCGTTCGACGAGCTCGACTTCGTCGAGTTTACGGTCGAGACCGAATTCGGCGTCGTCGTCGGGACGACCGGTGCCGGGATCGGCGTCGCGGCGATCGGCGACGTCGCGTGCATCCTCATGTGCCGATTCAACGAAACTTTCTTGTCGGCGCTGTACGAGCACTGGGGACACGCGTACGCCTTACGGGACTCGTATTTGCCCGATTTCTCGTCGTCCTCCTCGTTGTTCGCGTTCTCGTCGTCCACTCGGGGCCGATGGGCGCAGTAGAACGTTCGGTGGGCCTCCAATGTGCTTGCCGAACTGAAACGGATCCCGCAGGGCGGACACATCAACGGTACGGGCCTCGACGCGTCCAGGGGAAGAGATTCCTTGCCTTCTGTTGGCAAAACGAATAAACGGCCGGATGCTATAGCTGGGAAATGAAATTTTTGTGTTATTGAGATTTTTTTTGGTGGTTTCGAAAATTTTCCAGGTCTGATTTTTATTCGGTGTGAATTTTATTGTTTGTTCGTTTTTTGTTGATAGAAAAATTAATTTTTTTAGATAAATTTTAGAGTTTTTAAATTGGATTTATTTTTTTTAATTTTTTACATAAAATTTAATTTAAAAATTGATTTGATAAAATTGTACAATTTTTTAGATCTATTTTGGATTTTTGAATTTCTTTGTATTCGTGATTTAATTTAAAATATTTTGAACGTTTCCAATAGAATTTTTTTTTTATTCTAAATTTTGACTCTCAATTTACTTTTTCAAAAATGTTTACATTCAATTTTATTAATTTTTTTTCCAATTTAAAAAATTGTAAAAAATTTTATAAATTATGTTACACAAAAATTTACCATTCTGCAAGCCTGGAGGCAGAGCCGGCGTCGAATTCGGTGGTGAGACATTTTCAGGCTTTATCGTGAGAGCCGCGACGGTCGCAGGTCTGAGAGCCGGATCGGTAGCGAGACTCGCGTTCAGTCTGAGTCTCGGTGCGTTCTCGTCCTCGAGACGAATTTTCTTCGGCTCCGAAGGCGCCTCGTCGCCTCGTCGCGAGTCCTCGGACTCTTTCCTGCTCGGCTGCTCCCGTCTCCTCGATCTGTGATTATCCTCGTTCTCCTTGTATCCCCGAGGACTGCACACGACAATGTCCTCCTCGGGCTCGTTCCTGCCCGACTTCGGACTCAGGTCCGTGGCCTTCGAACCACGATTTGAGGCTTTTTCCGATACATGACGATCTCGAAGTCCTTTCGCGACCTTAAATATAATTTTAAATTAAATTAAATAAAAAAATAATATTTAAAAAATGTAAATCATTATTATTATTATTATAAATTATTTATTATTAACAATAATTTATATTTATTATTATTATGATTATTTATTGTTAATATTAATTTATATTTTTTATTATTACTATGATTATTTATTGTTAATATTAATTTATAATTATTGTTTATATTATATATTATTGTTTATATTATATACTATTGTTTATATTATATATTATTGTTTATATTATATTATAATTATATTTATTGTTTATTATTAATATATAAAAAATCTGATATTATAAAAAAATTAAATAAATGAATAAATATTTATGCAAAATATATTTTTTAAATATTTTTTACCTCGAAATCCTCGGTGAGACTGGCCAAACGTTTTCGGGCGTCCTCATTGAGGACACTCAAACGCAATCTGATGTCCTCGCCGGCCGAGTTGGTGACGATCGTGGTCGAGGACGAGGCTGCGACGTTAGTCGCATTGCCGATCGAGTTGCTCGAATTGTTCGTCGTCAATCTCGGGGGCGGCGGCTGGCTCGAGTCCTCGTCGACGTTCGCCGCCGCAGGACTCGACACGGCTGAGCCTCCGCCTTCCAAACCGCTGCTCACCGATGGTGTCTTTTCCGAATCGCTCCATTCCTCGTCTTCCCCTGGAAAAAATAATTATTCACATGAAAAAATTAATAATAAATAAACAAATAAATTAACAAAATTATAGAAAATAATTTTTTTATAAAATTTTATTAAAATTATTAATAATTCGTAATTTGTTTATTTATATTGTTTAAATAAACGCACATTTGATCCTTACGCCCTGACAGACGACCACGTGGTCGGCCGATTCGCGGGAAACCACCATGTAGAAAAAACCGGATCCCCGGATAGCGATCGCGGGGGAGTGGGCGCGTTTGCGTGCGATCCTTACGAGCCGGAAGTAAAATGCTCGCAGGTAGGAGCGCGATGAAAAAAATAGAGCTCGAGGAACGAAAAAAGGCCGATGGGAAAAAAAATCGCGTTTCTCGGTATTCAACTTATTACACTAATAAATAAATAAATTTAAAAAAACAAATTTGACAAAATTTTCAAAAATAAATAATTTTTTAAATTATTTTAATTTTTATTTAATATTTTTTTTTTTTAATTTCTGTTATTTTTCGTGCGTCGAAACGCGGAGGAACGATGCGTTCCCGCGGCCGTCCGCGTCCCTAATGGCAACGCGCCGCGCTAGGCGAATGCGTCTACCCCAAGAATTTCTATCTCCCTCTCGTCTCGTCATCGCTATCTCGCTCCTTTCCGATCTCTCTTTTTCTCTCTCATTCCCGCTCTCGCTTCTTTCCAAAGTGCACTCTTCCTCGTGTCTCTATCTGCGGTTCATCTATTTCCCCTCCTCCCATTTATGGTGATCCCCTCCACTTTGATCTCGCGCTCCCCAGTGCGGGAGAGGAGTTCGCGAGAGCGAGCGAGACGACAGACGTCGACAGGCCCTTCGACGCGCAGGTTCACTTTTTCTCCTCTCTCTCTTTTTTTATCTTTCTAGCGAGTTTACCTTTGCCCTTCGCATAGGATCCTGAAAACGGAGCCAGGAACTTCAAAGAGAATTGATTATTCTTTGCTTCGGGGATACTTTTGGTTCAATTGCAAAATGTGAATTATTAATTAAGAGACGCGAATGGGCATGCGAAAATAATTCCGTGATAGATTTTTTAGGTTTTTATAAAAAATAAATTAATTTTTTAAATAAAATTGTTTTTCTAAAATTGGGAACATTAATCAGGTCTTTCGGTAAATTGTTTTGTAGAAATTAAGTCATGAGAGATTGAATTATATTTTAGAAATTTATATTTTAGTGACTAAATTTTATTTTAGTAGCTTAGAATTTTTAGTAAATTATTTTAGTAGTTTAAATTTTTAGTATCTTAAATGTTTAGTAATTTATTTTAGTGAACTAATTTTTTTTAGGAGAGAATTTACTAAATTTTAGTAGTCGTAGTATTTAGTAGTCGTAGTAGTTGTTACTAAATTTTAGTAGTCGTAGTAGTAGTATCTAGTAGTAGTAATCGCTATTTCTTGACAAAAGTTTTTGTTTTCCTTTTTGTTTTGTTTGATTGAGTTGGAATTTGACTGTGATTTTGATGAAATTTGTTATAAATTTGCAACTTGCTCTTTAATTTGTTTCTCATTATAAAATTATACAAAACAATATTTAAAAATTTATCATTCATCATTAAAATCTTTCTTTTTATTTATTTTACACTTTTTACAATAATAAATTCCAACACTAAATAAATACTCTATACCAACTCTAAAATAACAGAAATCTAAATACCTAAAAAAATAATTTAACGTTAAAATCTGACAAATTTATTATTAAAAAATTCCAAAAACAAATATTTGACCAACTCTCCAATGATGTTTCAATGCAAACTAGAAAAAAATACTATCCACCCATTTCGCTGAACCCTCGCATGTTAAAAAAGAGGTGTATAAACACTTTTTAACGTCAGCACGAGAAAAGAGAACCATAATTTCGAGAAGAACAATTTAACATTAAAACCTGACAAATTTATTATTAAAAAATTCCAATAATAAATATTTCACCAACTCTCCAATGATATCTCAATGCACCCTAGAATAAAATAGTATCCACCCATTTCGCTGAACCCTCGCATGTTAAAAAAGAGGTGTATAAACGGTTTTTAATGTCAGCACGAGAAAAGAGAAGCATCAGGTGTTTATTAAGCCTTGGCTATTTCCAGGTCTTATCTTGAGTCGTCGAGAGAGGCACGAAAAATAAAATATCCAAGAGTGACATATATAGCAATTGAATTTCCAAGAGAGACGTTATGCAGTCTCGGTCAACGATATTTCGCAGCGAGGATCTCTATTCGTCGAGAAACTCAAGAGGGAGAGAAGTCCTCGTCGTCGTTGTCGTCGTCGTCGTCGTCGTCGAATTACCCGGATACTTTAATTGCCTCCTCGGGCGAGGTTCGCCGTGAGGGATATAAGAGATCCACGGTCAGATTGGTGTCGAAGAGGCATAAGAAAGGGCTCGGGGGAGGGAGGGAAAAGGGAAGAGAGCTTTATAGAATACGATGAAGAGAGGAGGAAGGCGAATAAAACGCGAACTTGAACGAAAAGATCGCAGGAGGAAAGAGTCCGTGAATCGGCAACGCTCGGGAGCGAGAGAAAACATTTTAATGCGATATAGAGAAGGAGAAACGATGAGTATATCTTTACCGCCCTCGCGTATATACGTTTCTTCTAGGCTATCCGTCCTTAGCATCTCACGTGGCGATCCAGCGCTATAAATATATGTTAAGCGCACACGTGTGTCTTTATACATGGATCGGACATTCGGTGCATCACCGACGTGTTTCGAGCTCTGTAAATAAGCAGTCATCGATGAATCGGACGAATACTTATTTTTTTCGACTCTGCCAGTCTCGATTCCTTCGACGCTGCGATCATTTTTAATAAGATTTTTTTTTTGGTTTTTTGAAATTTTCTGGGGTGGGAAAATTTTACTGGATTTTTTTTTGATATTTTGTTTATTAACGATTTTTGATTTTTAATAAAAAATTGTATAATTATTTATATTTATTTTGTTAAGTTACGTTGAAACTTAATTAATAATAATTTATAATTATTTATGATTTTTAATAAGATTTTTTTTTTGGTTTTTCGAAATTTTCTGGGGAGGGAAAATTTTACTGGATTTTTTTTTGTTGATATCTTGTTTATTAACGATTTTTGATTTTTAATAAAAAATTGTATAATTAATTATATTTATTTTTTTAGCAATTTATTTTGTTAAGTTACGACGAAAATTAATTAATAATAATTTATAATTATTTATGATGATTATATTTAACTCAACAAACAATATTTCTTTGATAAAAACATTCCTACCTAACATTTTTCTTTGAATTGTTCGATAAATAAAAATTAAGCTTTTATATTTCAGTTTTTTTATATAACGAAAAATGAATTAAAAAATATTTGCAAAATTTCGAATTATTTTTGTGGATAATTTAACCTCAATGAAAAATTATTTAACATTTTCGATACTTGAAAATTATTAAGATTTAATGTTATAATTTTTTTACATGACGAAAGGATTGAAAAATCCTGGAAAAATGTCGAAATGGTACCTGCACCGATACGAGCGGCGAGAAAAGTGTGCGGGGTTGGGATAAAAGAAAAAGGAAGAGAAAGAGGGTTGGAGGAAACGGTGGAAGAGCGGGGGAGGCTTTACACGGTCGCCATTAACATATCCGCGAGCTGATAAGACTTTCTCGGAACCGATATCGCGACTGTGTGTATGCCAGAGTCCACGGGAACGTTCGAGTTCCCTTTCTTCCCCTCCCGTTTCGAGTACTACACGAGCTCACGGCGTTATTCGCGCGTATTTTTTCCAACTCTCAGCCGCTCTATTACCTCGTACACACGTATTTATCGTACACGAACCTGTACACAGGGGCTGAGAGAAATAAGCCGCCTAGAGAGAAAGAGAAAAAAGGGCGAGACGTTTTATGTAAGAAGCACAAACGATACTTTCTCTCTTTCCGTTTCACCCGCGCATTATTGTTTCGCGATTCCTCCAGAGAGAAACTTATACACGAATGCGCGTTCTCGGTTAAACACGAGATAAAACCGTATCCGATCTTCTTCCATTTTTACGAAAGAATTCGAACAAATTTCGTTCTTTAAATTAAATATTTTTTGAAAATTCTTCATTAAAAAAAAGACTAAAAAATACGCTTTTGCTATGTGCTGAATATTATAAATAAATATTAATTTTTATTTGTTACGATATGTGCATTTTGCATTAGTCAATATTTAACTTCATTGTAGAGTTAAAGTAAACATATTTTTTATTCAGTATATGTGATGGATGATGTGTTAGATAGTTTTTAGTGTAATTTGTCACTTCTTTCATGTCCAATGATAAATTCGAAAAGTGCGGAGTGTTTTGTCTAAATTAATTAAAAGTATGCATATTTTCGTCCATTTTAGCCAACAACTTCAAACTTCATTTTTCTTCAGAAGTTCAATGTTTTTGGTAGGTCCTGAATTTTTTCTCGTTGTTTTTCTTGTCCTTCTTTGACATGCGGAGTTCTCGCTTCTGGTGATCTCTCTAATACGTTCGGATAGTGTGTATAAGCGTCGAGGAGGCCGTGAGGAGGAGGAAGATATGCTAATGTGGCGGGAGAGCGAGAGAGGAACGAAACCGTGATCGTGACACCGGGTTCGCTGCTTAAGTGAGAGCTCAAGTCCTCGAGCCTTTTTCTTCTCTTTTTCTTTTTCTTTCTCTCTTTCTCTCGCTTTCCTCTCATCGCGCTCACCCCGGCTTACAGATACGAGACATTTCGTGTATTGGCTCTCGCTACTTGTTGCTTTTCGCCAGCGATGAAGTTCTCCATGACTTTATTCCGTTTCGCTCTTCTCGTGCCACACAGCGATCTCCTCGCTATCTCGCGGGGGGAAAGAGAGGACCAGCTGGAAAAGAGGAATAAAAAAAGAAGGAGAAGGAAAAGATGCTGCTTGATTCGTAGCTCGGTAACTCTTTATTTTCTTCCATGCTCTTCTTTTCCTTCACGATCGCTACTGAGTTCTCTCGATTATCGACTCTTATATGCATTTCTTTACATCTTTGGATGTGTGCATGTGTCGACGGTTCGACATTCGCGAGCATGCGATCACTTGGGTGGGTTTTTCAATTGCTCTTTTTCTCACTGCTCCTTCTCTCCCCTTTTTCTTTTCGCACAGTCCACGGGTGTATAAGGTGTCTCAAAGATCAATGTTGATATTAACAGAAATGGATTCCTGATGAAATTTCAAGAAGAAAAGTCCTGACGCACTTTTTGATCCGACGAACCGTTCGCGAGATATCGAGCATCGCGGTACGCGTTACGTCATAAGGCACGTCCGTTCATACGGCGCTCTCTGATTGGCTGAACTCGATTTGACGATAACTCGTCAACGGTTGATCCGATCGAGAAGTGCCCAAAGAGTTTTCGTCTCAGAATTTAATCGTTGACCTGTTTCTATGGTTTTGACGTTAATATCTGAGACACCTTGTAGCATAGGGGTCTCGTTTCGCTTGACTCGGTGGCTTGTTGAAACAGTGGCAATGAGCCGAGTCCATTGCTCGTAATACACTCGAGAACGATCTTCTTGTCGAGATCTTACTCTCACTCTTCTTTCCCCGGTGTTTCTTTCCCGGGCGCTCTATGCATATGTACTTTATTCCTCGTTGTACGTACACGGTAATGTCTTTCTTTCCGCACGCTCGCTACACACCCGGAGAAAGGACGACGAGAGAGATCGAGAGAGACGAGGATTTTTGCATGAATAATGCACACGAGGCTTGAACGCGATCACGCGGCACTTCTCGGAAGGGCTCCGACCAGACGGACGGACGCGAACCTTATACCTCGTGTCGAGGAACCTTGAAAATGAATGAGAAGGAAATTGAAGCTACCCGATACGTGATCGCGAAACTAATCGCAGGAATTCAATCGTTCAATTAAGGCAACGCTTCGACTTCGTGCTAAAATCCAAATGTCGCGAAAATTACCTCAAAAAAGAATTTTAATCCCATCAATTTTATTTCTCGATTATTTATATCAACTTTTTCTTAAATTTTTAAACAATTTGTCACTTAAAATATTAACTTTTATACTGCTAAAATAATTTCAGAAATTCTTCCTAAAAGTTGAAGTGAAACTTGTTTTTGGATGGAAATCCAAATTTTTGTTATTTTGAAAAACATTCATAACAAAATGAAACGTTCATTTTTCATTTTTTAATAACTCTTCCCAACTCGACAACTCACACGGATATGTCAACATTTTGATGTTTGATTTCTCGATGAAATCTCGTGTAGGTTTCCTAAAAGATTCTTCACCATTCACACATTTTTTGATTTGACATTGACATTTAAAAAAAGAGATTTTTGTCCATTTTTTACGGGCTGAAAATTCTTTCAGGATTTTCTAGCGAGAATGAGACCCGGATCAAGGCTCCGATTTTTGTCTCGTCCGTCCGGGGAAAAACGTTGACGGAGATTGGTGCTAGGATGAGGTAAAGCGCTGTCCCGGGATCACGGGCGACACGAGACGGAGAGTGACCGCGTTCATTGACTCGCGATCGACTAATCTTCGGGATTTTACCACAACGATCTTGACGACCTGATAACGCGTCTATCTACTCCTCACTAATGCTCCTCGGCAGCGAACTCCGTTCGAGACGTTTCAGAATCCGAAGGTTGAATCCGGTGTCGGAGAAAAAAAAAATTTGAAAAAAAATCGAGAATATCTTTTTATTTCACTTTTTCTTCTCTCAATCCCATATCTCATCTATCTTTGGAATATTCATCGAGAGATTTACCGAATTCGGACGACGTGTTTGAAGAAACTGAAATTTGAAGTCTGACACTGGGAACAAATTTTTTCAAACATAATTCGTTCAACGTCAGACCAGAGTCGACGTCCGAGACGAATTCGTAGTCACGAAGTCTTGATTCGATTCGCATTCGAAAAAACGAAGAACATTTCGGGACGTCGTACGAGGGTCGGATAGTTAAAAAATACAAGCTCTGGAGATTAAAAATCAATAGATAAGTCACTTCGAAACTGTAAAATTATTAAAAATCAAAAATAGGAACATAAAAACATAATTAAAAACCAAATTAATTTTAAAATCCAATTAATCCTTGGAACATTTTTACATAGATAAAAATACTTTATTTATTTATTTATTCAGTTATCCGAAATTTGACTAATGTTGAATTTTTTAAAAAAATTTCTAAATTCAATCTAATCAATGATCCCTGACGTCTACTTAAAACCCGGATGTGTAAAAAAATGCGAGCCCGGTGTTAAAAAATCAATGAGGAAGTCGCACCTGATCCTTTAAATTTGACTCGCGTATTTATGATCGTCGTTTATCGTATGCAGGGTCAGAGGGTGCAGTACGAAGATGCACGTGAAAGGAGCGAGGAAAAGAATAAGAGAGTGACAAAAAAGGGAGTGAGACGTTAAACACGTCGAAGGGAGCTTCTTCCTCGAACGAATCGAATTAACCTCCACGAGGACCCGAAAACAACTCGCTCGCATACTTGATTTTTCTCCGAGTGTCTTGTTCTCCCTATCGTCTCTTTTTCATTCCAGCTGGCTCTCGCGGCATTTCAAAAAAACGTCTCGTGTAAAATTGCATTCCAGCTCATGCATCACCGGACAGAGCTGTCCACTTGTGTTTTTTTCTCCCCCCGCGTTTCTCACCTCCGGTTTTTCATTAAGCTAGAGCTCATATAGCACACGACAGGTCGCCTTCGTGCATTATAGAGTCGTTTCGTCCCTTGAAATAAGTCTCTTTATTTTATCAAGGGGAAAACATAAGACCGACATTAGCGCGAAATGAATTTCTGCCGCGTTATCGTTCACGATCTTCGCCGAGAGAAATGAATATGTTTTTCGAACACGGAACACTCGCGAACAGGTGCCAAATTTATTTCATCAGAATTTTTCCAGCCGATCCTCCGTGTATGTTTGTCCTCTTGATGCGACTCCGGAGGCGTTTTTACAATTCTCGCGTGCTAAGTCTTCGTCGATCACTCTCGAGAGCCTTCTAAGTAAAAGTGCCGAAAGATCTATTAGCAACGTGGGAATATAAAGAACGAGTAAGAAAATAAATTTATTTTTCAAAATTTGCACGCACGTGATGCAAGCCCTGAGGATTTTATTTACGTCGATCGCTCGACCCTTGCTCAGGACCAACCCTGATGATCGTCATCGAGAGCCAAATACCGATACCAGATACAGACGTTGGCCGTATTTTAAGGATTGGCAATTATTTCCAATTTTTTTGTCCATTCATTCAAAAATTCGCACGTATGTTGAATATGCAAGCCCTGAGGATTTTGTTTACGTCGATCACTCGACCCTTGCTCAGGACCAACCCTGATGATCGTCATCAAGAGCCGAATACCGATACCAGATACAGACGTTGGCCGTATTTTAAGGATTGGCAATTATTTCCAATTTTTTTGTCCATTCAAAAATTCGCACGCACGTTGAATATGCAAGCTCCGAGGATGCTTTATACGTGTCGCTGATAACTCCGCGATGGGGTAGTCATTAAGAGATAACGGCCAGTTGACACTACCAAGAGACTCGCTCCTGATAAGAATTTTTTTTCTCTCTTTTCTCTCTTGTCAATGTGAGAAAACGTAAAAAGCGCTCGGCACCTTCCCGACCACGCCTCGCAACGATTTATAAAACCTGGATATTCAATTTTTTTGTTCCCGGAGTTATATCCCCGAGATCTCGATCTCTCGTTTAACAGATAACGAGATTCATATTTCCGACGTTTCGTATTTGACCGAATGAATGGGCCGCGGACAAAGGGACGAGAGAGACGGATAATGGGAGGAATCGAAGTGTAACGAGAAAGGAGCGCGAAGGAGGGAATCATAGAAGAGAGAGGGAGAGAAAGAGAGATAATAAAAAGGAGAAAGAGAAACGAAGGAGGATAAAGAAAAAAATGTTCTCTAGCGAGATTCTAATCGGTTATTCCCGGGCGCTGCGTGCCTAATTAAAGATCGATATCTCTTCGATATTATTGCACTTCTCTCTCTCTCTCTCTGCCCTCTACCGGCGATCCAGGGGTCCTCGCCGCACACACGAACTCCCGAGCATAAATATACTAAAACATCGGGAGGCTGTGAAAACCGGGCGCCCTCCTCTCTCGCGCCTTTTCTCTTCCCTTATACATAGAACTACAACCAACCGAGCGACCGAACTCCCTCCCGATCTTTTTCTCTCCCTCCTAGCAGGTTATTAAATTCTCTTATCTCGAGAATCTGGCCCGGCCACAGTCCTGCCTCGGCTATATCTGATTCTCTCTGCTCTCCTCTCCTCCCCAGTCTTCTCTTAGATTTCTTTCCCATCTCACCAATTTAACGTTTTTTTGATACGTTTTTAATGCATTTTGTTGTTTTTTGGCTCTTTCGGGTTTTTAGGAGCTGTTTTTAGTGGTTTTTTAGGACTTAGGATTTTCCGGATCTAGATTAATTCCTTGCCCATACCAAGAATGTCATGTTTTTGTATGTTTTTAACGTTCTTTTGTATGTTTTTAACGTTTTTTTGTATGATTTTAATGTTTTTGGTATGTTTTCATGGTTTTTTTCGGATTTTTAGAAGTTATTTTAGTGGTTTTTCGAGAATTAGAATGTTTCGAATATTCAATTGAACTTTTTTTGTGGGTTTCTAATGTATTTTTAGCCAATCGGATTTTAATAATCGGTTTTAAGTGGTTTTTAGGTTTTCAAAATTTGAGACAAAGAATTATCCAGATTTCTTTCTCTCAAAAACTCAATTTTCTACATGTTTTTATAATATTCTTGTTCTTCGGTTTTTTACAATTGGGTTTTAGTGGATTTTAGTGGTCTTTAGATCTACAAATTTGTTGGATTTGTTAGATTTCTTCATCTCATCAATTTAATGTTTTATGATACGTTTTTATAATGTTATTTTCTCTTTTAAGTCTTAATTAACATGGTAATTAATATGATACATAAGATATGAATCTGAAAAATAATTATATTCTATGTTTTTCATCAATTTTCTCGAGAAAGCGATAAAGAAAATCGTGCGCTCACGAGCACAAATAAGAAAAATAATCAAAGACTAAAATAATATAAATGATTCTGTCGATTGGTGAAATGATTGATAATTCGACGTCACGGTGGCTGTAAAAGATAGTGAAGCTAATTGGCACGGAGTAAATACGAAAAATCATCGAGAAAGAAGAGAGGAAAAAAACCGGGAACGCGTATGGAACGCGGAGAGGCGAAAGGACAAAGAAAATAAAAATTCGCGAGAAAATCGAGTCCTCAACGTGATTTTTCTCAACCATCCCGATATAATTCCTCTCGATCCTTCGTACAGATCATGAATATAATTTCATAAGTAAAAGATTAATTCCTTCAGCATTGTAAAATGAATTCACGGTCCGCGTTGTGACGAGACGAGATGAAAAGATGCCTATTCAGGTTGTACACTCGCGCGTACGAATTTTTATCATTTTATTTTTCTTTCGAGCATAAGTGGTGCATAAGTCGATGCAACGCCGGGTGTCCCTTGGTAATTATTCATTCGGTCGACTCCCGGGTGGACCGCCGACGATAACGATCTTAAAACGTCCCGGAGAGTCCGCGAGAGTATCAAGGAGGACAAAATTTATTTTTATTTTTCAATTTTTTTTTACATCTCTCTCTCTATCTCAGAGGAAAGTTATTCCTGCTCGCGTTAACAATTTTTTTTGTTTTTTATTTTATTTTTTTTCGGTTTTTTTTTCCTGAAACGTCGTTTGGTACGCGCCGATACGAAATCTCGTGTGTCCCGGTCGTGTCGTCGCGCTCCTTATATTCCTCGAGTTCGTATAAATAAATTGACGCGCGTGTGTATGTACGCGCTCGCAGTGAAAAACCAATCGGGATTGAGCGAGATACGCGTCAGGAAACCCGCGGAAAGGGAGCGAGAGAGCCAATCGTAGGTGGAGATGAGCCCTCGTGAGGATTATAAGAGAAACGGAGATTATAGAGATGCTGCGGAAAAAGAGTTTAATGTATGCGCGCTGCGAGAGAATCTACTGGCGAGAACCTGAGCGATAATTGCCTGAGAAACGAAAAAGTTTACTAAATTTCTCCTCACTAAAATTCACGAGGATTTTTTAAGCTAAAAATTTTCAATTTTTAGTCAATTTTATTCAAGTTCAATTTAATTTTTATCTAAATTTAAAACGGCTCTTTTTCATGTTTCAGAAAATTAAAGTCCCGATAATTGTCAACTAAAAAGTTATAAATTAATAAAATATGAACTTTTTTACTAAAAATAAATAAATTTTTATTCTTAGATACAATAAATACAATTTTTACACATCAAGAACATAAATTTACGGTCTTTATAAATCTCGCGACATTTATTAATTTTTTCAATTTCTCCAGATTTTCCGAGGAACGTGAGAAAAGTTCAGACGATAGTTGAGAATCTATAAAAAAGGGTTATTTCGCATTGTTTACGCCATTTGGTAAGCTCGCTCGAGGCCATTTTATCGCTTGTTTAAGCTCGATGCTGACATCAAGCTCACGAAGTTTATACAGTCACTACGTGACTTCGAACCTTTTCGCTCGACAGTTTACGCGGTCTTAACTCCCTCGTACACGAGTGTTTTATGATTATCTAGGACTTTTTTATCCGACGAGTCGTTGAAGCGATTTTCGCGAGAACCATAAAAATTCTAATTTTCCGCAATATTTTACTTTCTCAACATCTTTTGAGCAATAAATTAATATACAATTAACAATAAAATTCAAAGAATTCGAAAATTAAACCAAATTTGATTTAAAAAATTTTTCCAAGCCATAATTTAATACAAAAAAATTTATATTAAAAATCAAAAAAGTTCTCGACATTTTTTTAAATAACAAATTAAAATACACGAAAAATTGAGAAATCAAATTCCAATCTTTGTCCTCATCATTTTTAAAGGACTAAAAACCAAAAAAACCATTTGAAAACCTCGAAATTTCCGCAATTTTATCTCTTCCCGAAATTCTTATTACAAACCATAAATTAATAAACATAAAAATCCATAATTCTTTCTCCGGGATCCCGTGCGAGATTGTCTAAAAAATATTTTCGTCTGGTCGGCGGATTTTTGAAGTATTTCGGAGGACGAAGATAAGGATTACGGAAAGGGAGGAAAAAACGGAGAGACCGAGAGATAAATATTCGTGTGGGGAGAGTATGAGGGAAGGAAGAGAGGGACTGATGCACTTAGACTCGATGGAAGAGGGATAATAATGTCGCGATAGAGAGAGAAAGAAAACGAGAAATGATATGAGAGTGCAGCCAGCATCAACAGCAGCATTGGAGGTCTCTCTTATATTTTTTCTCCTCTCTCTTTCTCTTAAATCTTTTCTATATACTCTTTTTTCCCTTTCTTTTCTTCTCTTCATTCTTTTCTTCTGTTTCCATCTTCGTCTTTGTCTCTCGCTCGTGCTCACTGTAACGCTTTCTCTCTCTCTCTCTCTCTCTCGTCTGCGAGGCTGCTGCTTATCTCGCCAGGCAACCCATTCACGTGGGTAGCCCAGGCCAAGACGCGTTATCTATCGTAAAAACTTCGACTTTAACCAGCCCAGGGATCATAATCGGTGCCTTATCTACGAAAAAGCTTTCTCCTCCTGGCTCTTTGCTCGCTCCGTTCAAAAGGAATAAAAAATCTGAGAAAGGAAGAAACGCGCCCATACTTTTTACTCATACGTCTTCCTTTTCGGATTTCTTCAATAACGATCCGATATCTTCAGTTATTATTTCATTTTGGAATAATGGGGTATTGAACGTTGCATATTTTGGATTTGAATTTTGTCATGAATTTTTTTTCGTTGGTCAAAATCGAATCAATTTGGTTCGATTGTTTCTTCTTTGATTTCTTCAGTAAGGGTCCAATATCGTCAGTTTTTTATTCCTTTGGCGGTGATGACTCAATGACAATGATAAAAACATGCAAATGACTCAAATTGATAATTTCTTTTATTATCTTGATTTTTTGGTTAAATCTGAGTTTATTTATTGATTTCTTCTTTGATTTCTTCCTGATGATCTTCTTCTATTTCTTCTGCCCTCAAATGACAGAAATTGATCATTTTATATTATCGATGATTTTTTTGCTCTCAATGTTTTCTTTTTCTATAAAAATTGAATCGATTCTTATAAATTGAAGAATTATATATTCCTTTTCTCATTTCTTCAGTTAGTTTCATTAGAAGTTTTATAAATTTCCCATTTCTGCCATCTTCAAACGACTAAAATTGAACATTAATATTTTTGAGAATATCTTTTCTGTCAACGTTTTCTTCCTTTATGTCTCTATAACTTCTAATCTTTTAAATATTATGCTCCTCGTCATGAAAACATTTTTTGTCTCGGTTCATCTTTTTCTTATTAAAAATCAAATCAATTCAATGTCAAACTCTGAAAAATGATTCCGCGGTTTCCATATCGAGATGACGTGCGTGTTTTTTTCCGCTTTATCGCGAGATGAGTCAGATTTTAAAAAAATCTGATGGAACGCCATGAAATCGGCGACGATCGACCAAACCTCGAGCCTGGCATTTCCTGGTAAACTTTGCATTACATGAATTTTAATCTTCTGAGATCGATGACGATTTTTGAAACAATTTCCTTTATCGCGACGAAAAAACAAGAGTTGATTAGGCGATGAGAAAATCAACAACAAAAAATTCCGTATCTCGTATATTCGAGTCTCTAAGACTTTAACCAAAAGAATTCCGAAGCCTTTTAGCCGTTTTACGAGCCGAGAGACAAGCTATCACCTTTTGGGGTAAAAAGTATAAAAAATAAAAAAGATTTCCAAGGGGTGAAAAAAATGACGGGCCAGAATTTCTCACGTCAAAAAAAAATGATTCGAGCTCACAATATTACACGAGGCCTTCCAATCGAAATTGAAATTATAAAAAATCAAAATTAAATTAATTTTTAAATTAATTATTACAAAAAACATGAGAAATATAGATCGATTTTTTCTATTCTTCGAAGCTTTTTAAATTATTAATTAATTTATCATTCTAATGAATGATAAAAAATTTTAATATTACAGAATATTTAACAAATTTTTATAAAACTTTTACTAATTTAAATTTGAATCTATTTTACGTTTATTTATATGAACTTTTATAAATTGAACGTAAAATTTTGATAACACGATTCAGAAAGATTTAAACTAAAAATTTGACCAAATTGGGGTAAAATGTATTGTGCCTATATTTATGTATATTTATATATATTTGTATAAATTGTATGTGGAATAACGTGAGCGCTATCTCATCGGGCGTCACAATAAATACTGATTCCTGGAAGGGAGAGCGAGAAGCTCCGGTATATCGCGCTTACACACACGAGAAAAGTCGCCATGGATCGTATAGTGCGCTCAAGTCACTTATGCTTACTTATCCCCAGATTCCTCATCGCCCTTCTCACTCCCTCCCTCTCCTCTCTCCGTCACGCGCTCGAGTGTGTCTGATCGCTTTTTCCTCTCTCGCTCCTTATTCACTTCATCGTACCAATATCGAGGATTTCGCATCTACCGGCAGTCCCGGAAGTAACCTCGCAAATATTTCATATTTAAATAAGTCGCGAAATTAAATTTTTTTCATTTTAAGAATTTTCTTCTTTGGAGATTAGGCTGGGAGAAGATTTTGGTGTTTTTCTTTTATAGAAAATTTGATAAGAATTTTATTAAATTTAGACAATGAATAAATTTATTTCAAAATTTTCTCAATACTCGAGAATAAAGTGGATAAAAAAATTAAAATTTGACAGTCAATAAAATTTCACATCAAATTCTTATAATTTAAAGAATAATTTCAATATAATATTTAAAATAAAAAAAAATTAAAATAAGTATTTTTTTTTTATTTAATATTTTCATTCAAAATTATTACCAAGTTTCATCTCTCCTTCGATTTTTAAATTTCCCAAGCCTCATGCTCGTACTTTTCTCATCACGGTATCGAAAGCACCTCGACGATTACCGAAGACGAGAGATCTTGGACACTGTGTATAAAGAAGAAATACGTGTTTATAGACAGGTATAGGAGGCTTGTATAAATATTCCACCCTCTCTTTTACCGGTATCGTCGAACCGACGCCGATAGTGCGAGGAGTAATTATTCCCGATAGTTCGATATCTCCTCTCCGGCTCTTTCTCAGACTCTCTCTCTCTCTCTTCTCTCACTCTTTCACTCTTCATTTTCTCTCTCGCTCTATCATTCTTTATTTTCCTCAGCCCCGAGTCTCGCCCTCTCTCTCGTACTCTCGAGTGATTTCGAATGCTTTATGCTTATGCTTTATAAAAACGCGAGAGATCCTCGTCTTTGACACTCCGTGGAAAAAATTCGCGCGAGCGAATATTTAATCTCCCTTTTTTTATTCAATTTTTTTAATTCTTCTTTCTCGTTCACTTTCCGGACACAAAACCGAGTTCGGGGAAGCGACAATCGCTCGAAAACCGGTTGGTAATTACAGACGATTAATTACGCACTCCTGCGGTACATTCAATAAAATATTTATACACTCGTATAGAGATGCTCCAGATCCTGTCCGGCCGACAATGAGAGACCGTGCCCGATGCTTTAACCCATCTCGGCCGGACACTTTCGATATATACGAAACTCTCATGCGCATTAATATGTATGAGTAATCACTGAAATTCAATTGAAATGAATAATAACCGAGAATATTGCTCGACGTGATAAATAATTGATTTCGCATGTCATATACAGAAAATTTTTCTTCCTCGAGATTGATACCTCGATATGCAGATTTTTAATTATTATTTATTTAATATTTTTTATAATATATAATATATAATATATAATATATAATATATAATATATAATATAATATATTATTATTATTATAAAATTTTTGTCATTTTTATTATTTTTATGATCGTTTTTAAAATAACGCTCAGGCCGCGAAAAAATGGTATTGTAAAAATAAAAAGGAGTTTATTGGTGTTTCGAGAGTGAAGGAGAAAGAAAGAGCAACTCGCTATCTTCGGACATCGGCCCTGATGGTAGGCGAGGCGCGCGGGCGCCCGGTGAACGCACAACGAACGCATTATGCCGAGGCCAGCCCGAAAGATAGCGAAGAGTCTCTCGTGGCTTATCGAGGAGGTGGCGACGTCAACACACAGACGCGTTTTCATGCATTCGTGTTGCCAAACGTTTGCTCTCCGTCTCACTCTCTTTCGCTGCTTTTTTTACTCTCTCCTCCATCGTCTTTTTAGACTCATATTTTCGCTCGTTTAATCTCTTCGGATCGCGTTCGTCAGAGTTTCTCTCGTGTAAAATTAATGTAAAAAAGTGACGAATATTTGGTTTTCTAGAATTTTGGTTTTCGTTCATTTTTGTGCTGAAATTTTTGGGTTTTTGAATTTTTGTTTATATTTATGATTTTGGAATCATTTTTTAAATTCAAATTTAATATTAATATTTGATAAAAGTATATTCTAAATACGTCTGTAAATTTTTTGATTTTAAAATCACCATAAAATTTTCCCTTTTCTCAAAATTTTTGCACTGGTATCTTTTAAATTAAAAAATTAGCAATTAAAAACTAAATAAAAGACTTGAATTAAATTGACGTTAAAAAAATG
Organism: Cremastinae sp. B BG-2022a; assembly: GCA_030522605.1. NCBI lineage: Eukaryota > Metazoa > Arthropoda > Insecta > Hymenoptera > Ichneumonidae > Cremastinae sp. B BG-2022a. Next base: position 41,252 of record JAPYYX010000214.1, read on the forward strand.
AATAAAAAAATGTTGAAAAACATTTTCAAATAATGAAAAATGGGTTTGACGTCTCGTGACGTTCGGGGACGTGCAAAATAGTCGATTCGGAGCGATATCGGGAGGCAGATGGTCGAAAAGGAGTCGCGAAGCTGAAGAGAGGTGGGATGAGGGCCTGGACGGTTCCGTTATCAGCGGAGGCGGCGTTATCAGCTGGATGCAGCTCCCTTCCAAGTGGCGTGCAATCCGCTTCCACCCTTCTTCATCCACAATTTCTCTCTCGTTCTCTCTTATTTCTCTCTTCTTCCCTCTCTGTCTTTCGCGATGCAAGAGAACGAGAGAGAGTGAGACGAGGACGGGGCAAAGAGAGATATCGAACACGCGCTTCTCCGCAGTCCTCCGCTATCTTCCTCCCTTGGGAGGACGCGAGGGAATCGCCGGGAGGGGGAGAGTGCATCTAGCGCGATAACGAGTCAAGTTAAACAATATCGAGCTATAAGAGAAGCTCGAGGAGTCCCGCGACCTAAGATTAACCGGACTCCGAGACAAGAGAGACCGTACGCGGAGAGCACACACTTTTACAATCATTCTGCTTCAAGGATCCCGGTGAAAACTCTCACGGCTCTCGGGGGAGCTGAATTTTCGTCGATCCTTCATCTAACAACTTTTGTCATTTTCGATACTACCGATTTTATTTTTATCGATTTTTTTGTTATTTTTTAGAATTTTTTGTTGGAGATTTTTGTCTCAGGAAATTTTTTGTGTCGGTTTATTATCAAAGCCAGTTTTTAGGTTATCATTTAATTATTAATTTTTGTCATTTTTGATACTTTTGTTACCGATATTTTTTTTTTTGAAATTTTTTAGTTTTTATCTTTTTCGATTCGTCATTTTTGTCTTAGAAATTTTTGAATCGATTTTCATTATCAAGCTCCATTTTTCATTCACCAACTTTTGTCATTCTCCATACCGATCGTTACCGATTTTTCACTATAAAATAATTTTTTTATTTTTTATCGATACATTCATTATCACATCTCGTTTCATCATTATCGATTTTTCTCTCACTGAATTAAAATTTTTTTCTACAGTCCGAAATCTTTATTACCGATTTTTTCATTGACCCATTCCAAAAAATTTTTTCCCATTGATCCTTTAAAATCGATTTTTCTCCGATCGATCAATTTACGAGGAAAAGACGATGCAGAGGAAGCGCAGGATAATTATATCATTGGACATGTCGTTAACGCGAGCGAGGAACAGGTCGATCGATAATAAAAACACACACACGTACACTGCAACGAAAAAAAAGTCTCGATGAGGAGGAGGAGGAGGAGGAGGAGGAAGAAACGTAGGGGGAGGAACGGGAGACGAGGTATCCTAATTTTTATCTATCATCGGGCACGCTGGAGTTTCTTCTCCCTAACGACCTTATATACTATACACAGTCTTCTTTCTTCTCTTCCCTTTTTTTTATCGCGATTGATCGGTATCCCCTTTAGCCTTTGCCTCTCTCTTTTCCTCTCTCTTTCTCCGCTTCTCCCACTCCCCGTGTCCGCTTTCGAGGGAAACTTGCCTCGGAAGAGCAAAGATAAATACCGTATAGGAATATAAAGAAACGAAGATAGAACGCAAGAGAGAAAGAGAGGGAGGGAGAGAAAATAAAGAGAGAAAAAGAGAGGAGACGAGATGACGAGGAGAATCCGCGAGAAGAGAAATCAAGGCGGAGAAATCTCTCTCTGTCTTTCTCTCTCTCGTTAAAAAAGAAATATATAGTGCCGTAGTTACGAAAATCAATGCGAAGAATCAGAAGAAGGTGGAGCGAAAGGATGAGAGAGAGGAGACGCGAGGGGTGGAAAAAAAACGGAATAAAGAGAGGAGGAAGAGCAACGGTCCAAATATTTGGACACCCGGAGGATCTCGCTGCGTGAACGATCACGTCGTGTGCACTCTCATTTCTTTCTCACTCTCCGCATCTCAGATTCTTCGCCCGGTACCAAAGAAAACGATCGTTTTTTCATCGAATTCGTATAATAAATTTTCAGTAATTTTTTGTAAATAAATAATATTAATATTAAAATTAAGAAAATGATGTGTATATAAATTCGAATAATAAGATCAATATCGAGTTGGGTTATTATTGAGTCTTTTTTGGTAATTATTGGGATCTGGCATACGACGCCAAGACATTTTAATATTATAGTATTGTATAATATAATATATGATATAATATGATATAATTTAATATATTATAATATATATTATAATGTATAATATAATATATAATATAATATTATTAAATTATAATATTATAATAATATATATTATAATATATATTATATTATATTGCAATATCTATTATAATAAAGAATATTTAAAAAATACGTTTATAACCAATAAAATTGTTATTTTTGATAAAAATGTTGAAAATTTTCGTATGAAGTAAAAGGTGACAAAAGTTCTCCTCGTGGTGATGAAAGGAGGATGGGAAATCGAGGGAAGATCCCGATGAGTCGGTGGTCCCGAGATCCGTGAAGAGTCGCGCGAGGGCGAGAGATCCTATACACCAAACTGACCGGAGTGATTGATGACCGAAGCAGCTAATGAGGGAGAGCCGAGGTAGATCGCGATATAAACGAGTCCTGATCTCGAAACGATCGTTCGGACTCGATGCCAACACCTAACACTACATGATTTTTTTTCTGAATTTTCTCTCACTTTTTTTTTTTAAATCAAGGAGCGAGCATTGCCCTTTTTTGGACTGGATTTTGAATCGCTCGGCTCTGGTGCAGCTTTCACTCGCAAATGAATGGAGACTCGCGAAAGATCGAAAAGGGAAACCGAGATTTTGGAATCATGGAGGCGAAGAAAGAGAGAAAACGTTTTCTCTGCGGAACAACCCAGTTCTGAGGTTTATAATAAAGCCTGCGGGGGCCTCGAGATAGCTTCGGAGCGTTATCGTTCCCGTCCAGCATTCGGGAGAGGAAGATGGAATTTGCTTGCCGCAAAACCTCGTGACGATTCTCTCGTGTCCTTTCGTTTTACGAATATTATAGGTCTCGACTTAACTGGACAAAGACATTTTTTAAATTTTCATTCTTTCGTTTAATCCTAAATCCAATTTGATTATAAATTTATTAAACATATTTTTAAACTATATTTATTTTTTATTTATGCTTAAAATTTTTTTTTTCTTTTTTGATCAAATCACACTTTAAAACCTTTCACTTAGAATTCAAAGTGAAGGTTTTTTTTGGTTACGACTATAAAACTTTAGCAACTCTTTTGAGCTTTTCTTCTCGCTCGTTGGAGCGTGTGTAGGGCAACAAAGGAGTTTTTTCTCTTGACTCGACCGCGAAAGGGTGTTCACGGCTGGGGCAAAATATCTCCGTTGGAAATAAAACGTATAGGTAAAACGGGGTCGACGTTGGCGGGGTAGTTTTATATATCGCGAGTCTCTTTCTCGCGTAGAAATCAGTACACACTATTTCTTTGGGGTTTGAGGGGGTTGCTGGTAACTGCGGTACTGGTCGGCACTATCGCGGCTCGTACAACGCGCTCCCCTTCCTCGCGAACTCGTATTATAACGTCGAGTGTGCGAGAGCCCGAGTTATCAGGAATCGCTTCGTTATCTGGGTCTGGAATCGCTCGAGCTTAGCCAGACTCTCTCTCTCTCTCTTGCTTTCTCTCTCCAAGCTATCCAAGTCCACTCCGATAACGAAAGGGTTATCACGCCACTCTCCCTCTCTCTTTTTCCTTTTCCTTTCCACCCCTCTAAAGAGAAAACTGCCACCTTTTCGAGCATCCTTTTTACAGCAACGGAACAAAGAAATCGCGAAAAGATTATTATTTTTTACCCTGTCTCTTCCCTCGATGTTTTTAACTCGATTTAAACTCCACTCTTGCACGGACAACCGGAATCGTGATTATATAGGGAGTTTTGACGTGGGAGACGGGAATTTTTTTTCGTCAATATTCATGATTTCATGATAATATTCATGAATTTGTCAATATTCATGATTTTTAAGATATTTCTAAAATTTTTTATAAAAAAGGGTTTTTTGAGTTCAAATAAAATTAAAGCGAAATTTTTTTTGCAATAATAAATGGATTTAAATGAAACGCATTTAAAGAAAAATTAAAATAAATCGTGATTCATATGAACACGTCGTGTATTTCACGATATCGAAAAATATACGAGAACGAAATCAGAAAATCGTGTTTACAGATTTTTGAATCACTCGCGAGATCGGATCTGAAATTTTTCATTTTATTTCATTCCTGCATACTGTCTCCGTTCGTTCGTACAATCATTTTCAACTGTCACGACCATTTTCACCATTTATCGAAAATAATTAATGATTAATTGGAAAATATTTCGCACGCGATTAAACGGCATAAAAATGGCGATCTATGGGGAATGTTCGATGTGTCTTGTGTGTTTCGCGGTATCGAAAATATACGAGAGCGAGAGATAAGGACGCGGGGAATGAGAGAGAAAGAGAGAGAGACTTGTTCGTTAGATTTCCCGGCGAGACATGAACGCGAGTGTACGGCAATTCAGAGCCCGTTCAGATCCCGGGCTGCCGATGTTAAATAATTAATTAAGTTACGACGAAGAGGACGACGAGTCTTCGAGCGAAAGGTTCGTGTATCTCGCGATATCTCGACTGTTGCATCTAACGTGCGTCTCCGAACGAATGAGAGGAGAAAGAGAGAGAGAGAAAAGAGAACGAGATCAGATGAGAGAAGTTCGACCAAGCGAGACGGAGAGCATTAGGATAAAGATTGCAAATTCTCCGACTTGCCTGAAAAGAATTAGGATTCACTGACTAAATTTTCTCGCAATTACGTCAGGGAAATTAATCAAGTTCGAAGTGTCTCCTGATTTAAAAATACCTTTTTTTTTCATTTTTTCCTCACGAGAGTTATAAATTTTGAGCTCAGTCGGTCTCTAGATAACGTTCACTTTCGTTGAAACTGAGAGAACGGTAGAGAGAGTGAGAGGATATTAGGATAAGGAAAAGATTAGGACTGACAAAAATTTTCTCGCAATTACGCTGGACGAATTAATCAAGTTCGAATTTTTTTGTACGCTCTTAAATTTTTTTAACTCAACAGGTTTTTCGGGTTATTTTTACTTGAGTTGAAAATATTAAAGTATTATTTTTATCACATTATATTATAATTATAATTGTGCTTGATATTGAAAATATTAATATAATAATATAATTATAATGTGATATGATATCCTATAATATTCTATAATATCCTATAATATCCTATTTATAATTATATTATATTATAATTATAGGATATCATATCACATTATAATTATATTATTATATTAATATTTTTAATATCAAGCAAATTATAATTATAATATAATGTGATAAAAATATTAATATAATATAATCGCAAATTCTATAATTGTGTGAAAAAAATTTGTATCACAACTGACTCAATTTTTTCTGAAGTGTCTCATTAATGTAATTATCAAATTCCTTGGCGTTTGAATTTTGCAATATTATATTATATAATGATTGTTTCATTTCAATTAAATATCATGTTTTTCCGTGAAAATTGCCAAGCAAAAATCCAATTTTTTCGAAATTCCAAATAATTCGATCGATTGATGATTTCACGATTTTCGAGAATGCGGCGGGAGAAAAAAAAATCGTTATCCGAGTCGCTTAACAAGTCGACAGGCGTGCGTGAGTCTCGCGTATTTTTTTTCATTCGTTATTCTTCTCGTTTTTTGGTTTCGCGGCGGATGAAGCCGTGCCGGGATGAGAGCACGAACATTTTGCGTCGTAGCTCTCGCCGGTTCTCCATGAGATATCTGCGAAGTGAGAAAGAGCGTAAGAGCGAGCGAGGGAGAGGGGAAAGCAAGGCTTTAAGGACGATAAGGATGAGACCGCGCGAGTAAATTTGCTGCCATTAGCCAGCGCGAAAATAAAGGACCATCGGAGGCGCGTGATATTAAATTAGCGAGTGCCAGCCGCACGCTTCTTCGTCTTTTCTTTCCTCCGGCATTCCCTTTCTCTCTCGCGTCCTCCTCTCTCCCGCTCTCCGAGTTTCAGCGAGAGTAAACGTCACCCGAAAGACCGGTTGAGCTCAAAATTTATAAGGACGTTCAGGAAAAAATAAAAAAAATAAAGAATAATGTGTACAAAAGTCGATTGAAACTTCGAACTTTGATTCATTTGACGTTAATTTAAAAAAAATGTAGTCAGCTGATCCTAATTTCTTACAACGTACAACGATTAAATTTTTATCATTTGTTTACCACACAGTCAAAATACATTAATTATTACTTTTGTTATTTTTAGGAATAAATTAATTAATTAATTTATAAAATTGTCAATATTTAAAATTACGTAAAGTAACCAATTACATTTACACAATTCAATCAATACAATTTCAAAGGAATCAAAAATAAAAACATTTCAAACGTCGCACCATTATAGAGAGAAATATTTAAAAAAATAATAAATATTCTCAAAAGTTGTATGAATAAAAATAAAAAAAAGAAACTGAAATTGATTGCCCGTGATTAGGATTTAACGGGGAGATACTCGAACGGACTGCGGTGAGTAATGAAGTTTGTGAGCCTCTGCCTTCCAGAATATATTGTACTTTTGTGCAAAATTATAAATACACGGAGGACACGTATACGTATTTCGCGTTTGTAATAAGAAAATAAATCCACGCTCGCACGTGCGCTTCAAGAGATACGAGCCGGCTTTGGCACTGTTCAAGGTACAAAAGTGACGGGATAACTTCTCCCAGGAATTCCCTTTAATTTTTCCTAAGCTGAAAAGATGGGGACAGGCGAATAACCTTTTTCCCGTCCTAGCCGACGTCCAACTAAGCGAGAGATACGAAAATCTTAAATTGATTGAAAGTGTGGTTTTGTTTATTTTTAAAAATATTTTTTATTTTAATAAAAATTATTTAAAAAAAAAATTATTATAAATTTATTTTAATTAAATCAAATTTATCCTAAATAGTAATTATAGGATAAAATAAAAAATTGAGGCTACATAAAATAAGTCAGAATCTCACTAAAGTGTCAAATAAAGTAAAATTTTTCAAAGCTTTTTGAATAATTCTCCAATATTTTCCACCTAATCAGAAAAATTAAAAAAATATTTTAAAAATTATGTTAAACAAATAAACATTTTTTTACAAACTGCGACAATTTCTAAAACATCAATTTTAAAAATTACAAAATTTTTCACGCGTATGGAATTTGCATCGAGAGAAAACTTTCGTGTCGGTATAAAGTCGAGGCTAAAAAGAGAGAGAAAGAGAGTCTAACCCGGGTGTATTCGTCGTGGAAGTGAACAAATTGCGTACAAGCAAACTCCGACACGGTCAGAGAAAACGAGAGGAAAAGAGAGAGAGAGAGCGAACGCGATAGAAAGAGAGAAATGGAAGAAGAGGGAGGAAGAAGAAGCGGTTTGCAAGGATACGATCCTTTCTGGCGCGGAGACGAGCCGAAGGCTGCGAGAACAAAGTACGTACAATGAAGGGAAAGACGCGAAAGGGAGAGGACGTATATAACGAGAGAAGAAACACGCGCGTAAGAGTGAAGTGGAATGAGACGGGGACGACGACGAGATACGCCAGAGGGAAGAGATGAGAGACGAAGAGAGAGTTACAGGAATAAAAAGAATAAAAGAAAAGGAGTAAAAAAATGTATACATAAATAAAAAAAGGAGAAGAAAAAATAAAAATAAAAAATTCGAAAAATAAAAAAGAGAGAGGGAGAGAGAGATCGAGGAATAAAACGCGAACCGCGAGGGTTCTCGCGGTGCTCTTTTTTTCTCTATCCAGGCGTGATCTGAGCGCGAGGAGAGCGTATTTCCAAACAATGAGCGAGCGAGAAGAGGCGAAAGACCGCGAGGATCTCTCGGATCTCCTCGGAGAATCGAAACCGAGTGTGTACGTAGAAATTCCATATATAAATATAAATATGTGGAGAGGAAAAAGAGAGATAGAGAAAGAGAGAGAGAGAGAGAGAGAGATGGAAGGAGAAGAAGAAAGAGACAAGAGAGGAGGCTGACGAAGGAGGCGAACGTCGATAAGACGAGGGAGGAGGTGCAAACGCGGTGGACCAGCGCCCGGTCGATGTATCGACGAGCACGGTGAAGGTGAGAGAAGCGGTAACCAGCGAGCTATTGGTTCTCACTGGTACCTACCATCGACCAATAGCCGTTAGCTCGACCTCCTTCCCGCATCGAACCTCACTTCGGACTATATACTCGGGAGAGAAAATCTTGCTCTGTCCACCTAAATCTCACGAACCGATAAACTCGATGATGCAAAATTAGAAAATCAGAGTGGTTTAGGCATCCATTGCAATGCTTGTACTAAAAAATTGTTGTAATATTGACATAATTAGTATTGTGCATCCAAAAATTGATTTCGAAGACACAATTTCGGATTTTTATATATTTTTATGCACTTGAGTAGATTATTGATAATTTTATTATATTATTATAGATTATAGATTATATTATAGATTAAATTATGAAATAATTTTATAGATTAGAATTATTATAGTCTTCGAATATTTCACATTTTATAATATTTTGTCTTTTTATTCCAACCCCTCCAACATTCCAACGTCTTATTCTTGCATACACTCCTCTATCTCTCCCATCCATCGTCCCTTCTTCCAACCATGTACTTCCATGTCTCATCCCCATCATGAAGGACCAAATATTTGGTTTTATATCTTTTTACAATGGTAACGACTGTTATTTGTAATAAGTACATTTCATCGGAAACTTTAAGCAATAGATGAAATTATAGTTTTTACACTATTTAATTTAAATTTTATTTTTAAAGATGCAAAATATTCAACACATTATATGACAATCCACTATAATTCACTAAACATCAATGAAAGGACCTAAATAATCAAAATTCAATTTCTGTTTTACTAAATATTGCTTAAATAATACTTAAGTAAAGTTTAACTATAGTTCCAGACTTCGATTGATCATTCACCATCGACACAATGACGATTTTGCAAATAGTATTATTCAACCTTGCTAAAATGGTCTTTATTGAAAACCTTGCAAACACAACTGAATCCCTTACTGCAAACTAAATGGATTAGCAACTTCAAATTCAAAACTTCATTAATTATTACGTATTTTCCAATTTGATCAAAAGTAAACAAATGTTTTATATAAATAAAATCAATTACAATGCAAAAATCCATTAAATGATTCTTCATTCATATTTTTTTCAATTTGGACATTTGAGGTGGTCCAGTCCCGAGGCAACGATTGACCAAACGAAGTAAAAGGTGTCGTAAATGCGTACAGATGTAAAGAGCGCCTACGGAGTTAATAAATCTTTCCGAGATTGAGCCTGGGGGTAGGAATTTGCAAAAGGAGCTACCGTGCTACCCTGATTATTCATCGCCTGGTTACAGCTCAGGAATCTGCGGAGTCTTCTAATAACAGAGAGCGTATCTCGCTGCAGGGTAATCGTTCCCTTCCTCCTCAACGATTACGTAGATTGTCAGGTTGCCCAAAATGACAGGACATTAAAATTGATGAATACTCTACGCGAGTGTGTCGATTTCCATATACTCAGCTCGAAGATTTATCAACGATTTGCGATGGTCTTTATCGCATAGGAAGGATGTATTCGTACCTCGTCCAGATCTCGCAATCATCATCAGAGGCCATTAATTGATGAGGATGCGGCAAGCAAAGAGGCCTCGTTTCAAATGCGCACCTAGAGCGGGCACTCGAGACACACAGGCGAGCCGTTCGTGCGACTTCTTTATCGCCACGCTGGAATTCAGGAACGTGATGGATCGTCGTCGTCGTCGGTCCGACTGTGCAACAAGGAGGAAAAGAGCACGCGCGATCTCGTGTCCTCATCGTGTAGAAACGTCGTGTTGGGCGAGAAGTCGCACGCGGAATACCTTAATGAGGCGAGACGTTTGTAATGCGTTCCATCTGTTACGCAGTCAACGGAGAGCCTGCCTCGATCATAATACGTTCAGGATAATCGTACGTGAGAAAACTCGGATTTTTGTAAACAGATTTCGCGAATATTGACACTATACAGTTGAAATTCAGGCCGGAAGAATTCGGGATATTATTCCAGGATTGACGAAACGGGGGATAAACTGAGAAGCGCTCTGGCAGGACGCTGATGGAACGATGATTGTCGGAGATAAATGCATCCTATCATTACAGAGATTCCTATCGGCGGAAACTAGCAGGAGACATCGTCGGAATCAGGAACCGTCCGTCAAACGCGGAAGTGTGCGTTATGCCGGCGCTATCGCGATGTGCCAAAATGCAGAAACGGAAAGGGAGACACATCGATCGATCGATGGGTCTCGCGAGCGACGGACTGTAACGCGTTTTAGTATCGACCGAGTCACGTGACGCACACGGGCAACGAGAAGAGATGAAAATTTACACTCGATTTTCTCTGGATCTCGTTCCCTTTCTTTTTCTCTGTTCTCCCTTTTTTGGTCTCTGTTGATCGTATCCTTGTATATTTCCTCGCGGGCGGAATTCCCGAGAACAAAAAGTGAGAAAAGAGGAAGAACATCGACAAATTGTCACCAATTAAAATTCACCTAACCGAGCGATCGTTCCGAGCCAATTTTCGTTCTCGAGATGAGCAAGCCTGGTACGACCGAGATTTCGGCGAGTCTGCCTTTTCCTTCTTTTTCTTATTCTTTCTCTTCGGCTTCTCTCGCGGCCCTCGAGGGTCCTGGGACCAGTTCTGGCCAATTAAGTTGTAGGCAGAGAGGGTAAGAAGAAGAACAACGGTGAAGATAGATAGATATTCGAGTATAAATGTTCCCGAGAACGGAAACTCACCCCTTTGTCTCTTTCTCCTTTTTCAACCTATAAATTAGCACCTCAAGTCATTATCAAATATGAGTCTAACGATATATCTTTGAGATCGTTGACATTTAAGGTATTTGTTCGGGATTTATTCTCAAGTCTTTATAATGAAGTAGCGAGATATCGATTGGTGCCTTTGCACTCGCGCGTATTTTTTGTTCATGTTAAAAAAGAACATCTTTTGATGATGAGGATATAATTGGACCCAGGAAATGATTGTTTTATGTTTTAATTCAATAAAAGCTGCACTAAACATGAATACCACTATATCATCAGGTTGTTCAATGTCATTAGGTCGCCCGATCATAGTGGTGCATGATGTAGCATTACATTTAATATATGATGCACCTAATCAGATTGCCTGATGAAAATTCAAAATGGTAATCAGGCAGCCTGATTAGATCCAACCAGTATTTGAATTCCTATGTTTCATCAGACACTTTTCGATCTATGATTTATCAAGCAGTTCGATTAGATACCCTGGTCATGGTTACATCTTTGATGTGTTCCCGGTCAGAATTGCGTATAACTATTGCCACAACAAAAGACAGTCCAATTAGAAACATCCTTAATGACAAATCAACCCACCAACCCATCAATAAATCAACCAATCAATCAACCATTTAGCTCATTTACTCTACATCAATGACTTCACACCGTTATATCCATTAAATATGATTATAAGGTGTCTTTGAAACCAACTATATTGAAGATATTTGGATCCGTTACACTGTGATGTGTGCCTGATCAGAATTGCCACAATAAATGGCAATCCAAATCCAATCAGAAACATCCTTAATGACAAATCAATCCCATTTCCTTTTAGCTCAAAAGTCTAAAATGACTTTACACCTTTCAATCCACTAAATATGATTATGAGGTGTCTCCGAAATCAACTATATTGAAGATATTCGGATCCGTTACACTGTGATGTATGCCTAATCAGAATTGCCACAATAAATGGCAATCCAAACTATCCTCACTGATATATCAACCTCATTTTATTATAGCTGGTGAGTCTACGATAGTTATACATCTTTCAGCTCATCAAATATGATTACGAGATATCTTTGAGATCAACTATATCGAAGATATTTCTTCTCGTTATTTATAGTTGGATTTTACATAAATCGTTGAGGTTTTGGGGATGCCTCGTGGGCAAATTCGAGGTTATTCTCTCGAGCTGGCTTCATCGAAGGACGCGCCAAGGGATTCCTGGAGGAGGAGGTGGAGGAGAGTTTGCACTCTCGACAGGATCGGCGTCGCCGTGCGGATCGGTGGCTTATCTCGAACTCGCAGACGCGTCACAATCGATATATCTCGCGGAGCTTCTCTTCAGTTTCGTCCTCTTTCTCGCTCTCCGACAGGGCTTCTCTCCATCGCCCTATAGAAATACAGAAGCTCTCCGTATCTTGAGCGGCACTCGAACGCGCTTCCGTTTCTCCGCTATCTTCCTGCTCTATCGACAATTGGTGAGATCGTGTTATGCACACACTTGGCACCTCGTAGATCGACTACCCGTATTCCCAGGATTTCAGAATCAGGAAAATGGCCGGAGGAGCAACGGCGAGATGGATAAAGAGATTAATAAACTGAAAGACCAGAGTTGGACTATTTTTTATCATTTAAAATCAGTTACAAATGATACAAGTGATAGTGAAATTTCTATTAGACAAAAGGTTTGGGTCGTTTTAAAGTGCATATTCCCTTTTATTAAAGGCTCGATAACTCCAGCCTGAATTCCTTTTGATCGAGTTATGGCCGTTTAAGTGGGAAAAATGCATTTTTCGACGTTAAATCAGAACGGACGAATATGCAAAGCTCGGAGGCGTGCACCCGGATGAATAATACTGAAAGGCGCGAAGTATGATTTCCCCACTCCGAGAAAAGATCAATTTTAGATTCGCGACGATTTATAACTTCCTCTAATATGGCAAGCGATATGATATGATCTCCGATCTATACCAGAAATATACCTGGAGAGTTCTCTTCGACCCTAGACCCATTTTTTGCCCGAAAAATGAGGAAGCGAACCCGTCAAAGTTCTCCGACGTTTATCAGTCGTGACGGCTTTTCTCGTGGAAACTCGCGAGATAATTATCGGTACGTCCAAGTTGGCCTCCGGGCAACCTCGTTCCCGACAAGACTCGACACACACGTTGAGCAGCGAGAAAGCTCTGAGTTTATACGTAAACAAGTGCAAGTTCCGTTATCAGCGAGGCGCAGCGTCGCGAAGAGATCGAGGACTTGTCGCCGGGAGGGGAAGAGAGAAAAGGCTTCCAGGGTAGGATGAAGAGACGCTGAAAAGTGGCCAAAACGTAGTGAAACCACGAGAAGGGAGGAAAAGGTTTACATCCTGCGATAGATGCAAGCGTTCTCGCGTCTTCTTCTTCGCTCCTTCGTTCTCTTTATCGGCCCGGCGTCTCGTTATCGGGTGGCCATTAGAATATCCAAATACCACCCTCCTGATTCTCAATGTTTTCGGGCTCCAGGACAATGATACAGACTCTCGCGTCTGGCATGGCTTTTCCCGCATGCCACGGCATGATAACGTCCCGTTGTCCCTCGAGAAGAGACAAGAGAATCTTTTTATCTACTCGTGACCTTCACTCTTTTGTTTTTTTTGAGTTTCGCCGATAAGGTGAACGTCTCATTAGATAAACATGTTCTATTTGTTCCTAAAGGTATTGACACACCATTTATTTTTGCATTGGTATAGTTAGTGCCTAGATGATTGAGTATCAATCATAAATTGAATGTAGTACCTTCAATTAGATGATGCAATTCGAACCAAAGGGTTTGTTGAATAATGAGTCATTCATTTCTAACTGCATGAGATTTTAGATTTTGTAGATTTCGGTTTATTAGCTACCAATCTTAATTGTTTAGTTTCCGTTAGGTTGCCTCTGATGTCGAGGTTGTTCTCCGTCGCAAGAAAAGAATTTTAGAAGAGGAGTGAAAGACCCGCAAAGTTAGCGCAAGCGGTTTCGAGATGACCCCTAGAGTAACTAAAAGAAGGGCTCAATGAGTAGGCCCTACCGGAGAATTCGACATGGGCAGGAGGCCATTATATTAATATATTTACATTGGGGAGCTTTTGTTACATTTAGTCCCCAACCCCCTGTCATGCGTAACTAGCACTTTCCTCCTGCTAACAAAAAACCTCCCCTTCCGTCCACAGGTAACTTATACCTTAATGTTGCATCCCATTTGCATGATACCATGATCTGATTGCAGAAACCCTATACCGACACAGTTGTTGATGGCTTTTCTAGGTTTTTTGAAGTTATCCAATCTTGAAAGACCCACAAAAAGCCATATCTCGCTCAGAATTGAGCTACCACAAGTGCGAGTTATGTAGTCGTCTATCTCAGTATTGACCGCACTCGACATTGCTTAACTTGGGTGGTTGCCCAAACTGTAAACCAAACACGTGTCTACTACACTCAGTAATATATCACCTAGTATCCAAAGATATTTCAGAAAGTATTGGGATCGTCGACTATTGAAATATGAGACGTCAATGGTGATCCTTAAAAATGTCCAAATTTGGATGGCAGCTTTCATACAGGTAGGTTTGCAGGTATCATCTTTCGCACAAAATGAAACTCTTCAAATGTTGCATTATGAGTTCGTGGTGGTTTTTGATTGCTTTTTTAAAACTTAGATTATGTATAGAGTTAATCATTTGAAATTTCGATTAAAATTGTATAGAAACATTTCGCGAGAAGCGGGAATTGAGAGCGAGCGAACCTGAGATGAGTTCGGTAGGATCGCGAAGAGCTTTTATTATCAGTCGACGCCAGAAGGATATCAAGAGAGTCACACCCCTGCAGATTCTCGATTTCCACAACTAAAATCAGGGTTGTCACGTACATATTTATAGATAAAGCGAAGAGCGTATATGTATACGTATATATAAAGATATTATGCGAACAAACCGAGTACATATCGCATCGAGAACGACAGAGCACGCGCAATCTCTTTTGGCCTGGCATATCAGTCATCCCTCATCCCAGGACCGACGAGATTATCGCGCGACTCGTCTCTCTCTCTCTCTCGCTCTCTCTATCTCCGATGTGACTGCCACGGAGAAGATTTCGAATTTATCTCATCGTGTGCGAGGGAATGACACGAGGGGATCCAAACTCCCAGAGAAAAAGAATACCAAGATGGATTTGATATCGCTCTCTCACGAAAATCGATTAATTCTTACCCTATCGCTTTTTATCTTCCTTTTTTGCATGATTTCCTCCATTAAGCATTCAAATCATTTTTCTCAGAGAACAGTGCCTTGAAGTGATTAAAATCATTTCGAAATTAAGTACTAAGTTTGAAATGTCTTTTTACAAAATTTTAGCGCTTGAAGCGTATTTTGATGATGACAAATATTATTGCCTGTTTGAAATTTAGACTCTACGGTAAGAATGAAGTCAATT
Source organism: Cremastinae sp. B BG-2022a (assembly GCA_030522605.1). Classification (NCBI taxonomy): domain Eukaryota; kingdom Metazoa; phylum Arthropoda; class Insecta; order Hymenoptera; family Ichneumonidae; species Cremastinae sp. B BG-2022a. The sequence continues at coordinate 56,568 of JAPYYX010000214.1, forward strand.
GTTGACTTTTCAATAGTTTTTGAGTTCGATAACGAGTTGTTGCCAACGTTTGGTTTTTATTACAGATCAATAGTTGTTGATTCCTGGATAGAACTGCATTATGTAATGATTTAATGTAAACATGTGTAACTGCAATAGCAGATCGTACCATCATCAGAGCAAGAGTTTGAATACAGCGTTTCTGCCTAGGTCGTCCTATTCAAGCACTTTTAACTTTCATTGCAATCTGATTGCATCACAATCAATTCAGGTCATGCCTATTCATTGGTTGGCTGATCAATCAAGATAGAATCTACTACAATTTATAATTTATCATTATTTTCGATCATCACAAATGTCTTCTATTGCTATGAGGAATTTGATGGCAAAGTCAAAAGAAAAATGTGCTTAGGGGTTGGAAAAAAGAGAGAGAAAGTGAGAGGAAACTTGGTTGGTAATCTCTGTACTTCTGAGGGGCTCTGTTGCTGTGCTTCTCGCTGTTGCTGATGCTCTTCTATGCTGGAAGGGTTAAGTTGTAGAACGTCGGCTGGTCGAGAAAGATAAGAACGTGTAGGAGTGGAAGAGGAAGGAGGAGTGGAAAGAGGGGTAGGAGGAGGAGGAGGTAGTATACAAGGAACCAAGAAGCAAGTTCCCTCTCCACGTGGATAGAAGCGGGATTTCGAAGGCAAAGCCGCAGAATCCGCAGAGAGACTGCGTGAGGCGAGTCAACGGGGAATCCCCGACGGGCGGAGAAAGATAGACGCATCTACCTATTTCTTTCCCTCTCGCAATAAATATACAAATATTCGAAATACGGATAAATAACTTACTCGATATTCGAACGATGGATTTGGATTGACTTACCTGGAACATAAATAAGAAAAAAACAATTAATTGTTGATCAATGGTAAGTCAATATTTTACATTTGATAAAAATCATTTCCTAAAGATTGATTCATGACTTTCTTGGCCATGTGACTCATTTTTTTAGAAAAATACAAATCTCTGATTTATGTCTGAGGAGATAAAAGAAGAAGCAGTGAAAGTTTTGTTTATGGAGCTTTCTCAGCCTTTTACAAAATAATCTTGTTGAGTCTACTCAGTGGTGTATTTCACGATGAATTTCAGAGCCAACTTCCAAAGTAGGTCAATATCGTATTTTTCAACAATGGTTTTAGTACAAACAACAAATCAATATCTCATTAATGATATATCACCAAACATAGGTCAATACGTAAGCCAGATAAGTCTTCACACTTGATTTATCCGGTGTATCTTTACTATATATGAATGAACAATTCATGAGTACATTGTTGATGTAATGATAAATAAATATTTTATAAACAAATGATAAAAATAAAATTATTTTATCATTCCAATGACAATTTCATGTGTTTTGCATTTCGAACAAATGAAATTATTCATGAAATAATGAATAAAATCAGAAATAATGATTTTGAGTTAAAATCGTCATTTTTTGAAGAATTATATTTTTTTCAACCAATACGTGGGTGAATGAAAAGGGAGAAAGTCGTGATGGTTTATAGGAAGGGGTAGAAACTGGCTATGGTAGGCAGCTAATATCCTCCTGGTCGCTATCCGGCGAGCTCATCTCAATAAATTCAATATACTTGTGTAAATCGGCACCCTCTCCCTCTCTCGTGTCACGAGCCCCTCCCGGCTTCTCTTTTTCCTTCGCGGACTGTTATATTTGCGAGCAAGAGAGAGGACGGAGATGAGCTAACTCAGCTATATCGTTTCCAACCCCATTACATTCCCTACTGTAAGCCACGATTTCTCCTCCTCGTCGTCTTCATCGTCTCAACTTCCTCTTCTACCCCCCTTCCCCTTCCTTTTCCTTCCCTATTCCACCCTTTCCAGTCGTACTTCATCCACGCGTTTCACAATTGTACAATTCCGCAAACACAGACGCCCAGCTCGCCCACTCTCAGCAGACCGATAATGTATCGATTATTGATTACCCGTAATGAGCTCCACGTTTCTGCTTTCTTATACATTTTTCGACTTTTCAATCAAAAATATTTTTTTTTGGATTTTGATTAAATTCGACTTGAATTTTTTGGGCTAATTTGACCATTATTTAGCTTAAAAAAATCGAAAATAATTTTTTAACATCATTTTTTTAATTTAAAAAAAATCAAAATTTAATGTTTTCAATTTTCAAAAAATTGATTTCTTGTTGTTTCATGGTACAAAATTTTTTTCTTTATCTCCGTCACATTCTGAACTTTTTCTATTTCTCAAAAAAAAAGCGATTCCTCATTTCGAGTGGGGGAGGAAAAATTTTGCTTGAATCGGAGAAATCTACGAGTGGTTTATTCTCTTCGTTTTTCTTTCGAGGAGAAGATATAGTCGGTGTAAAGGAAGAAATAAGACTCCTCGAGCACGTATTCTCAATAATGACCTCTAATGGTAAGTGCAGGCGTTTCGAGAGGAGCACTTTAACACCGAGGGATCGGTAACTACTACCGGTCTTTTTCGCTTCCTTCTGGCAATCGCGTCGGTGAGGGAGAGAGAACGAGGTGCGCGCTCGAGCTCGGGAGCAAAGGTGTGAGACACGGCTCGGGGGAAAATGGCGGATGAGAACTTATGGAGAATTCTTTCTCGAGATTTCGGCCCTCTCGTATATTTTCCGGTAATTTCTTAGCAATCGACTCTCGCTCGGCTTTGATTCACGCTCTTGCCACATCCGACGGCTATCTTCCTCAACGTCCCGGCTATCCCCAGACAAACTCCGCCAACGAGCTTTTCATCGAGTCGTTAGCCAGAAATAAAGCGAAATTATATAACCCTCTTATTTCACCTTTTTTTTACCTTTTGCACTCGTATTTTTTCTCAATCTTCCTCCAAAGATTTATTGCACAAATTTTCAATATTTAACAATTTAATTATTTAATTTTTATTTAACGAAAATAAACATTTTTGCAATATAAAAATCTGCAAATAATTTTCATTTCATAAAAATCAATTTGTTAAAATAAAATGAAAATCTATTTCAATTTTAATTTGCATATTAAATTCCCTTCAAGAATTCATAAAAAAAATCGTCACATAAAAGAAAATTCGTACACAAGTGTCAATAAAAGAACGAGTTAAAAAAAATGAATATTTCAACGAATATCGTCGGTAACAGACACTTTCGTCGATAGGTATAAATTTCTCCTCGACTCAATACTCGGTGATTTTCCCTCCTTATCTGGGGAAATTCAGAAAATTTTCGTGGGAAGTTTCGCACACTTTTTTTCCATTTTATTTCTTTTTTTAATCCGATAGATGCAACGGCGTGGAAGAGCTCGACGGAGGATGAGGAGGCAAGGTGTGGGAGGACGGAGAGGGGTGGGGGGTGGAAACGTCGTAACGATAGGAGATGATGGAGACGACGAGGATCGTGGGAGGAGCGCATCCCCTATCGAGGAAAAGCGCAATCAAGCAACAACGTTGCGGGATGTTGGCAAAGAGCTCACTGCCGTTCGGCTCTCTCTCTCTTATACATTATATTATATCTATATATAACTATATCCACATCGTTGGATCGAGAAACAGGGGTGGAATCTATCTATTGCCGTGTGATCTATTGCTCAGGGGTGCTCACACGTACTCCCGATAGAATCTTCGTCACCGAGACGCTATTTCACCAAGACACAATGCTCTCGCCTAAAAAGACGAATTTCTTGAACACGGTTCGCATAAAAATTACCTCCGAGTCAAAAAAAAGTGGAGTGAGATTTTAGGAAATTTTTTATAAACATTTTAATAAAAATTCTTTCAAATGAAAATTTTAATTTATAGAAGAAAATTTTTGTCAAGTGTACAAAAAATGTGTCGCGAATGGAAATGTAATAAAATTTTAAATTACGTGATATCGGAAGTGAAAATTATGTAAAATAAAATTTTCAGGAATTAAAAAATGTCGCAGGGGTCAGAATGTTTGAAATGTACGAAACAATTTTTTTTTCTTCACGTCTGGAGGTTAAAAATCGTGGAAGGGATGAAGAGGAGAGCGCGGTGGGTCTCGAGTTGGAATTCCTCGGCTCGGGGCGTCCGAACGCGGGCGAGAAGCCCACAGTGCGCGAAGATAAAAATAATAAATCATCGTTTCGTACACTTTGGGCTCCTCCGCCTCCGCCGAAGTCTCGATCTTGCACCCTCTCCGTGCGGTGTGCGCGCCGTGCTCGGCGATCGGGCACGTGGTATTTTCTCTACCGTTTCGGAGCCCGATTTCTCGCCGGTATTTCGGTATCGGGGAGCCGATACGGAAATAGCTACGTTGCCCGAGTGATACCCGCACTCGTTTGCTCTTTGGGAAAAGCTCGCCCGCGCACCTCCGCATTTTTGCTGCACACGCGCGGAAAATGTGAAAAAAATGGAACACGACGTCGCGTCGTATATACCGGGAGAAAGCACGAGAGAGAAAGAGAGAGAATTTCGAGCTATCGCCTGAACGCCGATTAATAACGAGACGTCGTTACCGCAGATAAGAGTCTTCCCTCCCTTATTTCTCCTTACCCAAAGAGTGCAATATCGTTTTCTCACTTCGTAAACATTATTACCTTCGATACTGACTTGGAAAAATCCTTTCTGAGCTTTGGAAAATTCGTTATTTTTTGTGATTTTTTTGGTGAGAATATATTTTTGACAGGTGATGTTTCATACTTGGAATTTTTTTTTATTTTTAAAAATGATTGAAAATTGATATTTTTTAAATTAAACTTAATATATATTATAAAATATCTAATATAATATAATATGATATAATATAATATAATATGATATGATATAATATGATATGATATAATATGATATGATATAATATGATATGATATAATATGATATGATATAATATGATATAATATAATATAATATAATATAATATAATATAATATAATATAATATAATATAACATAGTACAGTATATTATAATATAATATATAATAATAATAATTAAAAAGTAAACGTACATTTAGACTTAATTATTACGCTTATTCCTTGTTTTACTTTATCTTTGAAATTTTTTTCGTGATATGACTACGTCGACGAAGCCAAAGAGAGCATTCCAGCTATCGGGAAAAGTCGAACGCCGATTAATAACGAGACATCGTTATCGTTTAGAGAATAACGTGCACTGCTTCCCTCCCTTATTTTTCTCACTAAAAGTAAACAATATCGCTTTTTCATTACGGAAGTATTTTTTTGTTTTTTTGCTCGATTTTGAGCTTTTTTAAATTCTACTCCAGCATATTATGAAAGCTTATTTTGACAAATGACTGTTCATATTTTACTCCAAATTACTTTACTCGGTATTTTTACTGATAAAATGCAACGATGGCAATTTTTTTTTAGTGTTGTGAATTTTTTAGAAATTATTAATTGTTAGTGGTAAAGTCTCAAAATGTATCGCAAAAAATACAAAATAATTTGGAGGGGATGAATCGAAGGGGTGAAGAATGGAAACGAACGAGTCGGTACACATCAGTGAAAGTTCTGAGTGAGGGACGTCGAAGGAGCTTCGTATGCTTACAGGAGGGAAAGAGGAAAGAGAGAGAGAGAGAGAGAGAGAGGACGTGGGAGAGGCGAGAGGAAGGGTGTTTTTGGCTTATCGCTGAGCGCACGCGGTCGCCACCGCCAGTCACCAGCGCGCAAATTCGCGAGCTTCTCCACCCAGAGAGACACACGGAAACGAGGAATCTCTCTGTAAAAGACGCCCGAGAGGGGAAAGAGGAATTGGCTGTTTGGCAGCCAGTTTTCCCGATTACCATGAATTTATTTTTTATTTTTATTATTATTTTTATTTTCTTCTTTCACTCTTCAGGGGAGTGAAGCGAGTGCCAAACGCGTCTGTGACAATCGAATGCCTTTCATTTGAAGATTTTAATTATTGTATGGTGAAGAGTAAAATATCGAAAGAGAATTTGATTGAGATATAATTTTAATTGAAAATTTATGAAAAATTAAAAATATTAAATTGTTCATTATAAATCTCAGTATAATAAATAATTATTTTTTATTATTTAGTTAGCAAATTGAAAAATTAATTTAAAAAATAATTGAGAAATATTTTCTTGACTAAAATATTTTTTATTTATTTATCCGAGTTGAGTTAACAACGAAACGTATACGTATCGAAATGAGAGGATGAACAAAAGTAAAGAGAGAGGAGGGATCGAGAGCCCCGGAGGTATCGGAAAGCTAAAAAAATAAAGATTTCTACGATCCTGAGAGTACACCAGGTGCATCGAGCGGAGAGGATTCGATGCCGAGGAAGAGAGAAAAATAATCGACGGAGCGTACGAGGAAGAAGACGGAAAAAAAGGAGAATCGTCGATGCAATGCCGATACGTTGACCTGCCGCAGTCACTTTTTCTCTCTCGCACGCATTCTCTCCTCACGACGTTCACTCTTATCGCAGATAAATTTTTCCGACGAGTCAAAAATTTGCAAAATGAAATTTTCGCATTTTTTTGTGAATTTAAAATGAAATTTTGATCTTTTTGCAAAAAATTTTCAATTCTTATTTTTTGCACGGTTTTTTTTGATATTTATTTTTTTTCGGTCCCTGAGACACTCGGAGGAGCGTGTGTACGCTTAGAGCAGGAGGGAGAGAGAGATAAAAGAACCCGAGATGCCCTCCTACAGATACAAATGGGTACCTATGCCAACGGCGAGGCAACCTGTTATTATACATTCCCCTATACAAACAACGTGTTAATCGGGCCCATTTCCCACCCTTCTCATCCTTCTCTCTGTCTCTCTTTCTCTTTTATCCCTTAGTTTCTACTCCAGCTCGACGCACTACGATAAACTCCTTCACTTCTTCATCGCTTTCATCATCGCTCTTTCCCTCCTTCGAGATCTTAACAAAATATTTTTTTTATCATTTTTTTTCAGCAACTTTGTTTCACGTGTAATAATATTTAATCGCTAAAAAAGTCAATTTTATTTCATTTTATTTCTGGAATGATTTTTTTTAAGTTGAGTCGTAAGTGGTGGTTTTTCTAATGAAGTTTTAATTAATTATTATCGCATGATTATGATTTAACGAGCACCCTTTTCGATTCTGAAAAATTGATCAGTTTATTTTTTTATAATGGTTTTTATTTTTAGAATTTTTTTTGGAAAAAAATGTGCACGCATTCTTTGATGTTCAAATGAATTCGAGGATTTTTTTAGATTGAAAATGAACTTTTTGAGGTTTGGATTTTTGGCAGACTTTTTTACAGAAAATTTTGAGCAAAATTTGTACTTTTTTGTAAAAAGGTTTGCCAAAAATTCAATTTTCATTTATTTTCCTTTGTCCAAGTTAAAGCTTATGGTCTTAACTAAAACACGATTTTTTTTTCACTTCAGATGATCCTGTCATGAATTCTACTGACAACGGGACGTACCGAGGGGTCACAAGAAATGACGTCACAATGACAGAGTTTTGAATATTTCAGAAATTCTTTTTCAAACCTATATTTTTAAGACAGTCAAAAGTTTTAATAAAATATTTTATTTTTTATGTAAAAAAAATTATTGAAAATGGACCTTTTTTTGTCAATTTGATTAAGTAGCCTCATCTAGACGGTGAGTCCACTCACCATTTTTTTAGGGTAACTAAAAATTTTTTTTTAAACATGACTATATAAAAAAAAATTATTGACTACGCCAATGTTAACGATTAACAAAATGCATAAAAAATTCTTTTTCACATCCCTCCGGCATTACGATTTGTTTGCTCTCGTATAGATCGCACCCTCGATCCGAGTGCAGATGCATTCGCGTATATAGAGGTATGGATATAATATTGCAAAGGGAGCATCGAGTAAATTCGCACTCCGCCCCCATGGAGGGACTTGAACGAGTGGGGGGGTTCCGGCGAGCAGGGAGATCGAACTTTGACCCCTTGGCTAATTGTTGTTGGCTCTAGATCACGGATAGGAGCATCACGTTCACCGGCAGGGAAAAAGAGAGAAATCCAAAGGGAGAGGAAGGAATCCGGTGCATCGGAGCCGTTATATATATTTGGCGAGAAAAGAGCGTTCGATCTTTCTCGCGGAATTTACCCAGCGGATATAATCCTTCAAATATATTATACACTCTCTCAAAAAAAAAAAAAAAAAAATATTTCCCTCACTCACTCTCTTCTCGCAAAATCTTAATCGTTCACCGACGATCTTCAATTTTTGTTTTCTCGATTTTTTTTTTCGTCCTTTCTCTTTCTCTCTCTCTCTCGTTCTCCAAAGATCGTTTCTTCCCTTCGTTTATGCTATCGTTGCGAATAATCAGCGAGGAATATACAATCAAGATATATTCGAAAGAGTATGCTGCTCTTTGCAGTTCTTTCATTCCATCTCTCTCTCTCTTTCTTTTCTCTCTCGTATCGCGGATGAAGTTTCCGTATAGCAGACAATAAAAGTATACATCTCGCACGATTCCCGGGACGTGAGAGAGAAATCTTTGAGATAGATCGCGAGCGGAGAGAAAGAATGCAAAAGTGTTAAAAAAATTGGTTGAAAAAAATCGGTTTTTTTTTGTACGTAAAATGTTCGTTTTTTTTTTGCTTGCACTCGTTTAAATAAGAACGAAATTTAAGCGAAATAGAGCGTTTTCGCGTGATAAGAATAAAATTTTATTTCCCGCGGCCCGATAGGCGAATCTTATCGCGAGCAAATGAATGTTTTGACCATCCCAGCTTTTATCTAGTGCCATACCTTATCTGCAGTTGCAATTTTATTCTTTTCTAGACTCTTCCGCATCTTCTATTTTTGGTCGTTCTTCTTCGGCCTTGGGACCGAGATAACGCAACGTCTTTTTTTTTATCTCCTGTCTTTTTCTCAGGGCGAAGAAAATTTATTTTCTCATTTTTTTATATCAAGAAGAAACGTTAATTTAATAAAATTTTAATTTCAATGTGATCGGTAAATAATTCGAATTAATCAAATTCGAGCATCACGAAATGAATGCAAAAAAAATTAATTTTGTTTTTTTTATATAAAAAATAAATTAATTTGGTATTGCGATCTCAATTCGATCAAATTTGAACAATTAAATTCGTATTAATTATTTTGCTTGTAATTAAAGGTTGGCAGAAATTAGTAATTTGAATATGACGAGATAATCACGAAGAAAATTCATTTCCTTATTTCGCAAAAAGAAAATAAATTGATTCAATAAAATTACCGATCCGAAAAATCGGCTCGATCGAAAATAAATAATTCGAGCGATCAAATCCACGTTAATTCCTACCTGTAATTAAGTGTTTGTAAAAATTCGTCGTAATTGGGATATGACGAGGTGATCGTGAAATTCTTCGTGGCCGGAGATCATCAATTTTAGCGACGAAAGTAACGGAGGAGCTTATTCGGAGGGAGAAAAAAAAGCGCATAAAGCTCTCGATCGATCGATACGTTCATCTCGTTACCCGCCTTCTGTCGATGAAGATTCCTCGACATTGCAGTTTCTCTCTTACTTTCTCTTCCAAAGTCTTTCCTGGTGAGACAGAGAGGGAGGAAAAAAATTTTTTTTTCTTTTTTTTTCGATTTTTTTCCCCCATTTTTTTTTCTTGCTTCTGCTGCTGTCTGACCACAATTATCTCATTTGCCGATCGGACCCTCCCACGTGTTAATTTGCTTGTTGGTTAACCCAAGAGACTCATCTTTCCCTCTCTCTCTCCCTCTCGATCCTCTTTCTCCTTATCTTCCTTCTTACATCTTTTATTTCGTATTCTTACTCGTTTCGTGGAAGCTGCCATCGACTCTCTTTCCCTCAAGAAAGCCCTCGCGATTTCTCTTTCGAGTACACGACTATTGCATAATTTCAAGATTTTGCCAAATCTTTGCGATCCCATTATTCAATATTTTCATTCGTCGATATTTTCAGCCCGCTGCGAGATTTAGATTTTAGTAGAGAAATTCACACAAGATCCAAATTTTTATTAAATTTGTTTTGATACTTAAAATTCTTTATTTTTGATAGGATTCTCGATTAATTTTTTTTTCTTGTTTTGGTATCATTTAAATTTTAATCGTCATTATCGACACTATTGACAAACAAAATTAAATCGTCAGATAAATTTTTTTTGGGTCATCCTTGATACAGATTTTTAATTTAAAAAGTTTCGTAATCTCGAAAATTTTTCCTTCATGAATAATTTCTTGAATGAGTACAAAATTTTCAAATCGTATCTGCTTTAAATTCACAATGTCAATATTTCGTCAAATTTTCACAATCGCACGGCAACTGTTCGCATATTTCGTTCGTCTTGAATTCCTTGAATAAAATATTGATTTTTTTCGATCGTGCCTCTCAGATCATTGATAATAAAAAAATTAATCTTCCTAGCACGGAGATTCCTATCCTGCAAAAACATCCTCGAAACACAAGATCTTATCTCCGATAATAATCGAATCAGGGCTATCCCGAAGAAGATTAGCGCCAGATTGGCGTATCCTCATTTTTTTTCGATCGTGAGAAATCGATTGGTAGGGATGAGACGCTTTCGAAACGACTTTTTCGAAAGATCAGATATCGGGCTTAAAATTTTGAGGACGATTTCGTAAAAATATAGATCGGAGATTACGGGTGACTTGAAAATTCTGCAGAGCCTCGACGCTGAATAACAAAAATAGATCCGCGATAAAGATCGATACATCGCTGATTGAATTTCCTTATCGATTACGTGATCCGATCCGACGCGTGACTAATAATATAAATTTCTCGATTAGAAAAAAATACGAAATAGACACACACTCGGTTCTTATCGCGATGATAAAAAGAGGATGAGGAGAGGAAGGAAAAAATGAAGGAAAAAGAAATGAAAATACGTGGTTTATCGTGTAACAGCCAGATCGGAGATATTGCAATTACGTGACTGCGCTATAAAAATTTATCGAACGAATCGCCCCGAGATCTTTATCGCTTAACGATCGACGCGTCTGACACACATTGAGTTTCGCAAATTGAAAAAAAAGCAACGAAAGGAAACACATTAATTGAAAAAAAAAAAACAGAGACGCACACAAACAAACAGGCAGTATCGGAATTGACCTAAAAAAAATTAATAATTCCTTGATCGGCGATCGGTTACTCACTCGATTCGGGGACGGAAGTCACCAGGCGCAGATTCGACCTGCGCTGACGCCAGAGGAGAACGCTCATCGTGAATAATATTCAATGAATCACAAAAAAATATTTCATAACACGCGAAGCAATTTTTTTTTTCGCACTTTTTCACAATCGGGAGAACGAGAATCACTCGCGATATATTTTTCAATTTCTTTTTATCCAGTCGCTTTTCAGTGACATCGAGAAATGTTTCCTTCGCGAGGCCTCGCTCAGGGCGGGCTCGTAGTCGAACGTCTCAGTGATCACGATCTCGCGATCTCTCGTTCGCCGGGATATAATATACACGTAATATCGTACATAATGAAAAAGAGAAAGAAGAAACGAGAGATATAAAGGAAGGAGAAGAAAAACGTCGGGCTCGAGACGGCACGGGTGGGCCCGCGGGCTGTTTACCTCGCTATTGTCACGATCACGTAACTCGCGTGAATAATCGTAGTCGTGATTCTTTTGCCCGCGAATATGTGAGTCAGGAGGAGAAAGCCTCGGGAGGCTCGAGACACACGCACCGAAGAATACGATTCGAAAAATGAGGAGGAAAAAAGATTTTCGGCTCGAGACGTTTCTCGGTCAGAGTATCGTTCGATCAAAGTATAGACTCGTTTGATTTGTCCCTGCCAACGACCGATAACGCGACTCCGATAATCAAACGATGAAGATTTTCTCGCGATCCTTATCGTACCACCAGCGGGACACTCGAGAATCCAACGGAAAGCGCGAGAGAGACCGGGAGAATGACAAGAAAAAGACAAACGCGAGACGAAGCACACCGATCGATTAAAAAGTCGAAATTACACGATTACCTGATAAGATTTCTGCTCGATTATTTTAGTGCGTTATCAGCCGTTTATTTTCAGATCCGTATCTGTTACGTGTCTCGATAGTCCTCGATCCATGCGGATTAATTAGATCGACCAAGCGAAATTGGAGCTCTTATCAGATTTTACAGATTGCCAAAATAATGTTTTTGACCAATTTTTTTTTCGATTATTGTTTCCGTTACAAGTTTTCGAGCTGCGAGACCTTGTCGCCGCGACGGAATTGGTATCACTGACTCGGTTTTCCAAGCGTGGACCCTCCTCAAAGCCTAGAACCGTGGCTACCTGGTGTTATCACTTTTACTCCCTCTTTTCCTCCACTTGGCTTTTTTCCTTTCTTCGAAGTCCTTCTCTATCGCTGGTATACGTGCCCGCTCTTCAAGTAACGTTTTTTCGTCCATCTTTTATCCATCTTGCATTATGTCTCTTTCCGTTTTAACAGCGATAAGATTCACCCCTCCTGCCAAACAATCTCTATTTACATTCTCTTTCCGCTCTTTATTCGGCTCGTACTCGTCTCTCCAACGCAGCCAAATTCTTTTTTTCTCGTCTAGAGACAATCTGACCTTCAAATTTAATATCGCGTCGTAAAACGCTTTTTAGTGTGAAGCCTTGCAGACCCCTTTTATACCCCGCGACCCGCGACTTCGCTTGTGAGAAAGGTCACGCTCTGCGCCATCTGGCGGTCAGCGGGTGAAGCTTCCGGGACTTCGCTTTTTGTTATAATTTCTCCATCATCTTGGAACATTTTGACCTTAGAACTTACCTCTACGTCGTAAAATTTACCAAATATATGTACTCAAAACATTTTTTTTTCAAATTAAACAATATGCCAAGTAATGCATGGTTGTTCCAATACATATTAATTATAGGTTTGAATTCGAATGTCATTATGAAGAAATTCTTTAACTTTGTTATAATTGATTTTATAAATCTCGTCTTTTATTACCATCGTGGGACCAACAGTGTGTGGATTATTTCCAACATTGATCTGACTGTAAATCCATTGTAAATGTTTTCTAGAATAATTGAATGTCATATGCATGCAAAACTCGTTCGTTTTATGAATGAGAATTCAAATGCTAAATAAATTGGCGAAACTCGCGGTTTTCTGCTATGTCTTTATGGTGCATCGATGTATCGATACGTGTACGAGTACAGAATCATGATATATGTATAACGCGAGCGCGTAACCACGATATGGTGGATCGCTCACCGCCGTGGGGGAATGTTGGCCTGTGTCGTGACTTGAACTTAGCGAACGGCTCGGTCGCGCAAGAGGCGATAGCGATGGCGATAAGTAACGAAACGGCCAAGCCAGGGAGAGGGAAAGAGACGGGTAGAAAGAGAGAGACGGAGAAACTGGCAAAGGCGATAACGATAACGATTTTATGATGATATAGTCCTTCATATACGGTCGAGTGTATGTACTCTAGACTCTCGAACGTGAGCTTAAAGTTTGTATATTTATATTATGTTATATGTATATGAGGACTGCCCGGCGGCTGCCACAACTAAAATGCATATACATATACGTGACTAATGGCGATAACGATAACGCGACGAGTGAATCGTTACACACATCTTCGAACCATGCGCCTCTGTGTTCGCCCGCTCTTAATACGTGAAACAAAGGAAAAAATGCTCATACCTACCGACACGATACATTGTTCTGATTCCGGGGACTTTATGAATAATAAGCCAGTCATTCTTCTCGTAAAAAAGAAAATTGCCGGGAGAAACGTTTCTCGGACGATCGTACGATGATCTGCACCTTTTTTGCATCAACTTCTCGATTTCTGCACGCAATATTTTAAGTAGAATATAATATTCAGCATATGCAGCAGTATATCAAAGTTTCTGGACAAAATAAAGAAAATCATGGCAAAAATGGCGACGAGAAGAAAAAAATCGGATAAAATAATACCTAGGAAGGAAATTCGTATGGAAATGCGGAATGAGATGAAGTTCAAGTGAGACTCCGGATAAGCATTCTTTGGGAATATTGTGGTACATTTCCACGCGAATATTTATTTATACTCGTGTATGGGGTTGCGACACACTTGTGGAGTAAAACGGTTGGGCGCTTAGGTAAGCGTGTACGCGTTTGTACAGAGAAACGGTCGTCGAGCGACGCTCTTTCCCTCGGTCGTTCTCCGGCGCTTCTGGTGGTGCGCCGCTACCTCTCTGGCATCGGTTTGTATCGTCGCAGCGCAGCAGCGCCGGTGGCCTTATCGGCTCTCGCGACTCGGCCGGGGCTTATCGCCTTCGTTCCAGATCGGCTCCGACGATATCAGCAGAAACGGCAGCAACCCTCTATATGTATATCCTTCCACCTTCATCCACAACTATCGTCAATGCACCTATATGTGTGCCCTCTCTTCCAAAAACGCTTGACGAATAACCGTTCTAAGTTTTCAAATGGAAAACAATTCTTACCCAAATAACGATATTCATGCCATTCATGAATTTCAGCTCGAAGTTTGGAATGAGCTGCAAGGGTCTGATGTCTTTTGGTCCCTTGAAAAAGACATCCAATGTTCTTTTTCATGGTTCTTCTAATAGTAATTCAAATTTATTCTTTCATTGATCTTTTGGAGCTTACAGCAAGCTCGTATTTATTGCGATCAGTACATTCTTTATGTGTGTCTAAAACGTGGTTAGTTATGAAGTGAATCAATGGAATGGAGTTGTGGGTACTAAGTAGAGCGAAAAGAGCAAAATGGCAGTGGAAGTACTAGTGTATTGACTTCCCAGATAGATTAATGTTATTCTTGATTATATGCGAAATCCAAATGAATTAGATTAGTAATCAGTAGCAATTAAATTCAATGTTATTGAATTAGCCAATGTGCTCGATATGAATGATGGTCCGGCAATGATGCATTAGAATCATGGTTGATTTCATCACATCGTGCATTACGAAGTACTCCAATTTAAAAGGGAAAATGCATGCTTAGGTTCCGTCTAGGTATAGTTCTTTTTAATAAGACCTTTAGAACAGCTTTCCTCAGGTTTTGATGGTCTATACATGATATGATGACATGGTACGTCTATTGCATGATATGAATTGAAGCATCAACGTCATTCATCAAATGCTTGATGTGTTCATAAAGATTGATAAGTTACCGAATCGATTTTGGTGATGTAAAAAGAAGTTCTGAGCAGCCAGTGCAACAAAAACAAGAAGAACAAGATCAAAGTGATAGTGGAATAACTTTTACTGCATTTTTAGGTGTATTCATGAAGCTCTTAGGTGATTCTCACAGCAAAACGTAACATCTCGTCTCGTATAATCTTGAAATCTTAAATCCTCAAATAGTCAAGAATATTCTAGCGTCATACATTAGCTTGGCTTCGAATTGCGTTGTTTTAGTGGCTTTCGTTTCAAGGCTCCACGTGTACAAAAATTTACATACACGTGTCCAACTAATGCTTCGCGCTCTAAGTATTCACTGAAAAGTCAGCATTTCGTGATGACGGAAACATAGCAAGTGATCCAGGTTTTTAGATATTAGATCATGGAATCTGAATCAAGTTGTTTATTGTTATTCTTTAACTATACCATCTAATCAATATATTCCTGCTGAATTCATGAAGGATTATCCACAATGAATTCACCTCATGTAATGGTGGTGAATTTGTTATAAACTGGCAGTGAATATTACATTATGATGATAAACAAAAGTAGAATTATTATTGCTAAAGACAGTTGAAAAAATCAAACAACCGAAAAAATCCATTGACACGTATTTCAAGCTGAAAAACTTTGCTCCTGGGGAAATAAATCAGGCGAATCCATTTCGTTGGCACGAGAGGAAGGAGCATAAGGCAAATTCCGTGAAAGCACCGCAGGGCAAAAGTCTCACGTACACGGTAGCTCGGATCCACCTCCGCGGTACACAAACGAGTAATCTGCGTATAATATCACGTGAAAAAGAGTCTCTCGTTTTTTATCAGTTCCCAAGCTCGAGAGGAAGAGCCATCGCAATTATGATTACGTCACAAGGCAGAAAAAAAGAGTGAGACCGGGGGAGAGATTCGAGTCGGAGCGATTAGGGTAATTCACCTCGTCAAAATCCCTCGCGCTCCCTTTTTCTCTCATTCCTGGGCGGGGAAGGAAAGAGAGAGGGTCGGAGGAAGAAAAAAACGTAGGTCGGAGAACAAATGAGAGATGTCTCCCCAGGAGAGAGGAATAACGAGAGCGAGCCCAGGCGTATTTTAACGCTCGCGCGTGTGCCTCACCACTCGCGGCCTCGCGACTCAACCACCCGGCTGCGAGAGCTCGAAGCTCGCTGGGAGCTTTTGCAGCCTCTTGGGTCACTCTCGCGTCCGTTTTTGGTCACCAGGAGTGAGGAGAGAGCTGGAGCAGAGCTTATGGAGATTACGCAAATGAGAAACGAGCGTCCCTCTGACGTTGCTCGAGCAACTTTGCCACTCATCCGCGCTACGTATCTCTTCGCGGCTCCCACTTTTTACCCCATGTTCCTGTGTACAGTTCCATGTAACTCCTGATATACATTTTTGACGAAAAAAACCGACGATAAATGATGAGAGAGCGATCCGAGAGCTCAAAGATCAAAGATCTGGCTGGATACTTTTTCCCTCTCCTTCTTTTTTTCTCTCTCTCGCATTTTTCGTCTCGATCGATGCGAGCTTCGACGAAGCTGCGACTCGTGAATAAAAAATAGCACTGGAATCCCTGGAAATCCGAAGAGGCGAACGTCAATCGATTCTCGAGACTCCTTGGCTACTTGTTTTTCCTTTTTTTTTGATTTTTTATACTTTCCTTTGGCGTAGGATCAAATGCGAGTCTTCGATACTCTATTACTCCCTTTCTCTCTCGATCGTTTTTTCGATCGTTCTCTCTCTCTTCGGCTTGTGGCAGGACGTGTGTGTGTACACGTTTGAGGAATCCCGCCGGAATTGCTCCGACTCCATTTCGTTAGACCGCAAAAGATCACCGCATCGTCGGCTTTGACAAATCGTCGAAGCTCGCACGAGCAAACTCTCCACCGTGTTACTCTTTCTCTCTTCCTCTCGCTTTATCTATCCCGGTTCTCTCTCTTTATCTCGTATATCTCTCGTGTGGATTTCGAGCTGCGAGATCGCCAAGACTATCCAAAATTGACGCGTGTCCCATCGACAGTGACGATCGAGTGTACCGAAATCCGTGACTTCATCAGTCACTCCGGTAATTGTTCGCATTTCGAAATCTTTTTTCCCGAGACACGTGAAAAATTTTACCACAAAAATAATTTATCCTTATAAAATAGTTTAATATACAGGAAAAAAAATATTAAAAATTGATAGTTCAAACAAATAAATTATTCTTGATCACATAACATTGGTGGAAATCATGGAATTGAAATCAATTCTATCAACACAACATTGGACTTCAAAAGTCTGCAAAAATTCAATTGTTCTAAAGTAGCCATGAATATAACTGTCAATAAAATGCAATACATGCAATTCAATATTATCATATAACATATTATAAACAATATATAATATATTATATGATATATTTTTAATATAATAAAATATATAATATAATAATATATTATAAAATTTATACATTATAATACATTAATAATATTTTATTATTATATATCATATAATTATACAATAATAATAATAAAATATATAATATAAATATAATAAAAAAATTTTAATATCGAAAGAAATTTTAAATCTTCGTCTTGTCAAACAGAAATTAATCAACCGAAGTTTTTATAGCGATGAATATAAAAGAGAGAATTTATATTTTTCGAGTGTCTCGCAATGAGAAATGATTTTTTTCTTTGTCGTGAAATTTCGCAGGCGGCCCAGACGCGAGAAAAAATAACGGTACGAGAGATATCGGACGATCCAAAAAGTGTTTGAGCGAGTGAGAGTCCTTGGTGTATTTTGCGAATAAATGGATCCACTGTCCCCAGGACAGTCTCTTGAACGGCTTTTCGTGAATGGTTTCTATCTTTCTCGCGTGTGCGCTACGGGGTCGCCGCCGGTCGAGAGAATTGCTCGAGAGAGAGACAAACTTTCAGGCCCTAGGGTTAAGAAGGCGCGGAGAGAGCGCTTCCGTGTGATAAGATAAGCCTTCCGGACAATGTAGAATCGTCTCGTACGTTTCTCTCTCTCTCTTTCCTTCTTTCATCGCGTTTCCTCCATGTCCCTCGCGATTCTTACACGACAAATTTTAATCTCTTGTCAAACATTCAAAAATAAAATTGTAAAGAAATTTTTTCATTTTTACAGTTAAACATTGAAGAGAATGCAAAAATTATCATCGAAAATAATTTTGATGGTTTTGTTAAGATAATTTTTATAATTTTTTTAAAAATGATACAAAAATGACAAAATTAAATAAGTAGAGTTAGAAAAATGAAATTCAATAAGGATACATTTTGTTTTTAGTTTTACAGTTCCGGATGTGTCGAAAATCGCGCACGATCGAGATGCGATAACGTTCGAGAGTATTGAGAGACGTCGTATAATACTTTTGACCCCTGAACATCGAATCGCCATTAAGCCATTAGCGTCGAGTCGTACACGAGACATGACTCAAAAAAAAAAAGAAACCGCGCACACGAGGCTTTTGAATAATTCTTCTCCACTCTAATATGATGAAAAAACTTTTGACACTTCGGAAGCTGGTTTGCACCGTTAAGAAAAAAATTCAAAAATTTTTTTTTTTAAATATTCATAAGGATTAAATCATAGAAAAATAATTTTGTACCCAAAAAAAATTATTTATAAATCCAAAATAGCCAAAAAATAAAAAAATTGTTAATTTTGTACTTTTTATTCCCAATAGAAAATTAAATGCGCACCTGCAAATAAATAAAGCACCTGACGTGTGCACAATATACAAATTTTTAATTCGAAAAAAAAAATTTTTTTTTTGGGGCACGTGTTCGATTCGAGCGCACATGACAAAAGTTGGCGAAAGCCAACGAAGCCAAGGAGCACGTGCGACATCCGTTTCCCCGGGTAGGAAGAATAAAAGATACGAAGAGGGCGATCTCTCGTGCATTAAAGTTTTGCATCCGGTATACGTCTCGGTGTGTGACACGTGGCAGGATGTCTTGGAGAGAGTCCAAGAGGCTCGACCTCCTCGAAGACGAGAGGATCAAGAATAATAAGAAAGGGATACGGAGACTTTCGAGAGTCCTGGAAGGACGATATGCGGGCGAGAAAATGAAAGGATCGCTCCTCCACCGAGTGAAAAAAAATCCTCGGCGATGCTTCAAGGAAGAAAGTTATTTAAAATGAAAAGGGATCACGCTCCCTGTCATCTTCTCGAGATGTTTTTTCAAGGATCATCCCACGTGTCTTTCATTAAAAACTCAATTCTGTCGCAGGAAACGCGACCTCGGAAATTTCTCAAATCTCCAGAATTTTTTCTCCTGACGATTTTGTCAGCTCGATCGTCTCGAATCGTGATTTAATTTCACTCTCTGCGATTTTATAATTTGACGAGAGAAAACGTCACGATCGACAGAAAATTTATTCGAGATTTCAATTGAAACTTGGGAGACAATTAAATCGAATTTATTTTCGAGGGAAAAATATGACGCTCTTTATCTTCATTCAGAGCAGATTTTCTCGCGAGCAATTTACGAAGAGATGGCAGAGTCATCCCGCAAATTGATCCGCGAGTGTCACCGGATGTTTTCACTCCCGTGCGGTAGACCAAAAAAAAAAGAGCGAGTGAGGATAAAAGAGAGAGGGAAAAGTAATTCAATAACGAAATAGATTCCCTGGACCGTTTGGTCATTGTCCGAAAAGTGTTCGAGCTTTTTAGCTCGTGTCGGAGGTACGAGCGTGTGCGAGAGGGCTTTGAAAATGTTTTCGATCGTATCTGGGCGAGCGAGCACGTATATTCGGGTGGGATGGGGGCAGCGAAATGGCAGCTTTGTGCGCGCGGGCTCGCGTCGCCGATGAAGCACGGGCAATCGCAAATTCAAAAACCAGCAATTGCGAGGAGAGTCGCTGCCGGAAAAAAGCGCACACCACTGACAGCGCCGGTGAGTTTATATTTCGACTCTTTTATTTTTCTCTCACCCTAAATGCTTTTTAACACATCGCAAAACACGCCCTTTCACTCTCGTTACTCCTCCAGAACGATACGTTCTATCGCTTCTACCATAATTCCCGATATTTCGCGTTTATGAATGAAGAGAAGGGAAGAAGCGATTAACGAATTCACCACAGAACATTTTTTCTCAAAATTTCTGCTGATTTATCATTTATAATTAGCGAATATATTTATTCAAAATATTATGCAAAATATTTGAAATATTAAAAAAATATTTAAAATATATGAAATATTAAAAAAAATATTTAAAATATATGAAATATTTAAAAAAATATTTAAAATATTTAAAAAATATTCGAAATATTTAAAAAATATTCGAAATATTTAAAAAATACTCGAAATATTAAAAAAAATATTTAAAATATTTAAAAAATATTCGAAATATTAAAAAAAATATTTAAAATATATAAAATATTAAAAATATATGAAATATTTAAAAAATATTTAAAATATATGAAATATTAAAACAAATATTTCAAATATTATTAAAATATTTCAAATATTAACAAATATTTCAAATATTAACAAATATTATTAAAAATTGATGAATTACAATTACGAAGAGAACAGAATTAGGAAGCTCCCGGCGATTCATCATCAGAGAACTTTTCCTCCGATGATCCGTGTCGATTTATCAATAATAATTAGCCAATCGCCTCTCGAGAATTTCACTGGCAAAGAAAACATTCCGTCTGTAGATCGGTGTACGGATAAGGGAACACACATATACGAAAATATGTTGAAAAAATGGAGAAAAGAGGCGAGAGAGGGAATTGTGAAATAAATTCCTGAAAAGATAGACTCGTGAGACAGGCAGAACCACTTGGAAGAACTAACGAGCCCGGGATATCGATTCCTGCTCACTCTTTTCTCTCTCTCTCTCTCTTATTTTATCTCTCTTTCTCTTTCTCTCTCGATGCTACGGCTCTCGAAGATTCCTGGTCCAAGGTTTATCCGAGTGAGAAAGCCCCGAACGAGAGGAGATAAGAGCTCCAAGTAGATGGGAGAGAGATAAGAGTGCGGAGCAGTGTTCGCCACAAGCTGAAACATATTGCTATACGCTCTCTCTCTCTCTCCCTCTCTCACTTTTTTCTCTTTCTCTATATATTTATATAAAATACGAATACACATGTATCTAGGTGGCAGGAATCGTATCGTCGCACTGAAAAGTCGTTCCGAAATCACGTCAACACGTCATTCAACTGCGTCGTACACGCTGTCACCGAAAGTCGATCCCAAATGAAAGAAAACATCGGGGAAAATTGGTTGGAGTTTCATTTAACTTGGCAGGACTCTATTTTGCTTGTTTTATTTGTGCGATTTGGTGTCTATAAATTTTTGTAGATTGTCGGATTGTGATTGATAGAAAATTTGTCATATTTTTGTAAGGGGTTGAAATTTGTTTCACTTTTTGTGATATGTTTAGATAAAGATTCTTATCTTAAAATCAAAATTTAGGTATTTTAGGGTTGGGTAAATTTTTTTCGTATCCGGATCAATTGAATTGAATTTTTCGAGAATTCCTCACCCATTTTGTAATCAATATTTAATTATTTCTTTATTTTTTAAGAACATCAATATTTATTGATAATTTCTAAAAAAAAAATTTTCCATCGACACGAAAATTATAAACAAATTTTTTTTCTCCGAATAAAAATTTCGATACTTCACGCTCGTCGCGGATTCCTCCAGACCCGGACAGGTGTTCTCTCGCGTTCACGGGGCGCGCAACACCTCGCTCTCTCCCAATTTCGAATTTAATACACTTAATCCTAGTCAGCCCCGGAGGGAGAGAATTTTTATCCGTATCGCTAATGAGATTCCGAACGTCAAAACTCTCGAGCACGAATCCAAGAATAGAGAGACGGAAAGAGATCTCGAGAAGGACAAGAAGGTCCCGGAGTTTTATTCTCGAATAACCAGGCCCCCGAATAACGGATCTGGCGATTAGATCGGTCCGGATAAGCCGAAAGTCATCAGCTATCTTTCTCTCCGGTGTCGCGTCTCGAACACGTGAATAGATCGAAGAGAGACTCTCAACAGAGAGAGAGAGATAGATAGAAAGATCGAGACGAGTATAGAGAGGGAAAAAAGCCTCGGGGCGTTTTATATCCGCGCAGCATCCCTCAGGTATATACACGCACTTTTTTACTCATTTTTCCATCTCTCTTTCTCTTATCTGGAGCTCGCTCTCTATCTTCTATCTTCAACACGCGAAAGTCTCTATACTTAAAAAAAGACGCAAAAAGCGTCCAAAGAGCGAGATAGAGACGGTGAATAAAAAAGCAGACAGAAAAAAGGGAGGAGGGGGGAAAAGAAATTGTAGATGGATAAGCGGAGAGAGGAAAGGCGCGATAGAGAAGGAAATTGATATAGAAGAGTGCTCGCACGGAAAAAAGATAGAGAGGGAGATAGATAAAAAGAGAGAGAGAGAGAGAGAGAGAAATATAGATAGCGAGCGAGAGGAAAAAGGCGCGAGCAGAAAAGATAAAGAAAGGACTAAAGAGCGGAGATTAGCGCTAATGCACCATCGGGTAGGAGAGGGAAGGGGGGGGGGGGTGGGAGAGGGGATGAAAGTAGAAAAAAAGCGAAGAAGAGAACGGGTGTAGGATATGGAACGCGATGGAATGAGGGCCGAGGTCCATCGTATCTCTCATATTTCAGACCCCCGTGACGTCGAGACGAGATACCGAATCGTTTCCTACCTAGAGAGGGAAAAGGACGGAGACACCCGACGCCGCATATATACGCGCTATTTTTAATCCCCAGTTTCCAACAACCATTTTTACCTACACTCTCCGAGCTTAGATCTCACTTCGATCTCTCCGGGCTCGCGCGATATTCCGCCATCGATTATCAATTCTTTTTTAGAACGTTTTTTCGTCTGGGGTTTTTATTCGTTCGTCGTTAAGGTATTTGATTCATTTGGATTTGAATTGGATCCTTTTTTTTCGCAAAATTTATATCGAATTGCGTTTTTTAGGTAAGAAGTTTAAAAAATCATTGATATAATAGTAATTTTTATTTGCTTATATTAATATATTATTACATATATATTTTTAATATACATTATAATGAATATAATATACAATATATTTTAATATATGATGTATATTTATAATGTATAATATAATAATATATGATGTATATGTATAATATATAATATAATAATATATGATGTATATTTATAATATATAATATAATAATATAGTCGTATATTTATTTATATTATAATAATATAGTAGTAAGGTTCAAATCAATTACAGAAATTTAAAAAAATCGACTAAAAATTCTTTTCATCCCTTATAAGTTCACTCAAAATCCTCACCAATTTCTAAATTTCACTGACAATTGAAAACGAAGTGAAAATCACAAATCGAAATACTTTAAATAATATCAATTAAAAATGATTTTATTCCTCGAGTCCAAAATCTCAATCAATTCTTCGTAACACACACAAAACTTTCGAATTTGGGTATATTGTAAAAAGAAGGGTGAAAAAAAGAAGGCGAGAAAAGTGCAGAGCGCATATACGTTCGGGAGCGCGGTCGCCCACTCGTGTGGAAAAATGATAGCGACGTTACTGACTGAGTGCTCGGTCCAGGCGAGGGAAGGAAGGAGAAGGGGCTGAAATTCTAGGTGGGTGTCGCGGAGAGGGTGCTGCTCTCTTTTTCTCTCTCTCTCTCACTCTTTCAACCCTCTTCGTGAGGAAGAGAGTGAGGGGGGAGGATGAGATGCCGGTGCCTGATTCCCTTATCGCAGCAGCGCAGTTGTGTGTGCCTTTATGAAGATCTGTCAAACTCTCTTTCTCATTTTCTCTCGCTCTTTCTCGCGGATTTCCTTCGTGTATAACGAGAGAAGCTTTTTCCTGCATCTCTTCTTCTCCCGTCCACCCACTTATTTTTTTTCCACCTCGCGAAAAGATAAGCTCACGAGACGAGAAAGCTCCTGTCCATTCTAATGACGAATCGACAATTCCTACTGGGGTGAAAAATTGAAAAAAAAAGCTTAAACACCCTCTCCTTCTGTTTCTGCGCTAAGGTCCGTACGTCTTAACTGAAAATTCTTTCCGAGAGTGAAAAATGATGGAACGTGATACGCAATAAATGTCATTTGTAAACAGATATTTATCACGGGTTTTCATCATTTTTTATTTTTCGATCTTGTCTGAAATGTTTATATATGTTTGTTCCCCTTCGCGACAGGGTGACGAGCACGGATCTCCAGTCGCGATGAGATACGTCAACGCGACCCGTTATCGGACTACCAGGAGCCGTACAGCGAGACGAGAGAAATTTTCATGACTCAGCTTTCGATCCTGCAAAATTTGATTTTTTTTCGATCAGCTCTTTATCTCAGTCTTTCTTCCTCTCTCTCTCTCCCTCTGTCTATTTATATATTTTGATAAATTGATGAAAACTTTGTTTTTCGAAATTCTCGTTCGGTTCGCATTGTGGCTCGGATTTTTTGATAAATTTCAATGTTTGCTCGAAGTTAGCTGTGGACGATAAAGGCGAGAATGCGTGCCGAGAGAAAAATCTTTGACGTGTGGAGACTGAGAGAAATTGAGTGAGACGAAGCCGGGGGAGGGAGAGAGTCTCGTGATAAATCGTGAAATCATCCTCATGGAAAAGAGAGGTGGATGGGGGATTCGAAGAGGGAGGAATTCACCATCGGCGCTTCGGCGGGCACGTCGAACGGACAGAGAGACAGAGAGAAATGGAAGAAGAGCGATTCTACCTCGTTGACAAGAGGATTCCAGTCACGTGTCCTATCGGAAATTAGAGCCCTGTCAACCTGTGCAACCCCCACCATATATTTTGCGAAGAACTTTCGCGAGACTCTACAACCCTGGAAGATGAGAAAAATGGCAAAAAATTGTTGAACTTCGGAACATTTTGTTTTAAGCAATAAAAATTTACAATTTTACTATAATGTTATAATATAAAATATAATATAATAATATTATAATATATAATATAATATAATATATTATAATATTATTATACTATAGTATATTATATTATAGTAATATTATAATATAGGATATTATATTATAATATTATAATATAATATAGTATATAATATATTATAATGTATATTAATATAATATAATATATTGTTATAATTATCACTTTCTAGTTGTGTTTTATATCAAGTTTAATCTCGAATCTTCGACACCAAATCAACCCAATAAAAAAAATGAAAATGTAATGCAAAAAATCTTAAAATCACTTTTCCCAACATTAAAATTAAAAAAAAGATCAAAAAGCATTACTGTGATCGTCTGGTAACAAACTGAAGAGAAATCCGTGAGGATTTGTAGGGGGAGTCAGATGAGGAGGGAAGGTTTCATTGGGCGTTACGTGCGCGAGGTTCTCGCCGTTCGGATGATGAAGTGACGAAGCGTCGAGAAAGAGAAACGGGGATGAAAATCTCGCGAGCCAAGAGACAAAGGAGCATTCCGGTAACTGGAATCGCTCACTTCTCGAACGTGAAGTGAAACATGGCGTATCTACATCCCCGTATTCCCACCCCCCACCCCCTCCACGCCCATTCTCTCTTTCTCCGGCTCTCCATTCTACCATTCAGAGCTAAAAGTCCTCTGCTCTATCTCCTCACACAAACAGACACACATATACGTAAAACCTCACACGTCGTTTCAAATTTATATAAACGCACGTATTACGTCCGTAAAACAGCTCGATCCTTCGGTTAAATCGAAAGAACCGGTCGTCCGGCTCTTCTCCCATTAAAATCCCCCCCAGATGCGCCCTTATGTGACTGAAACATCGAAAACAGACACCGAGAAACGTGAATAATGTTCGAGCTATTGGATTCGAGGCAAAAGCGTATTGCAGAAGCCGCGTATAGAACGTCACGATTATTACCGATACTCCACTTCTCGCCTTTTCATTCTCTCTCTTCGTATTATTATAACCATTATTATTATTATTACTATCATTGCTAGACTATCATTATTATTATATAGGTTAAAGGATGGAGGCTGTACGTATTCGTGCTATTATAAGCCCGCTCGGAGAAAGACAAGAGGAGAGATTAGCTCGCGGTTTACAAGTGGCGTTTTCTACCCTGGATACGAATCGATTCGTTTCGAGAGGGAAAAAAAAGGGCGCAAGTCGAGCCTGGTCGAGTTATCTGCCTCTTTTGTCGTGAAGCGTCAATGCGCCCTTTTGTTTTTACAATCTCTCGCTCTTCAGTGTACCGCGTTGTTCATCCGCATATTGGATTTGTACACCGGGGGATGAAGAGATGCGTTTATCCAGTGTCTTTCAGTTTCCTTTACGTTCGAACGTGTATCGCCGCGTTTCTGACGCCGCGACACGTATATCGCGCCGAGAGGATGAGAGGAAAGAGGGAGAGCGAGAAGAGAGAGAGAGTAAATGTATACGGGATTGATGTACAACCGTATCGAGGCACGTAACTCTCCCCCGGGCGGCATAATGCCGAGCTTATTTTCAACCCTCTCTCGGAATCGGAATACGATCCTACACCCCGAGTGAGACGGACGCGGCAGACAGTGTCTCATTCCTCTCTCTCTCTCTCTCTCTCTCTCTCTCTCTCTCTCTCTCTCTCTCTCTCTCTCTCTTCGAACCAACTCTCTACGCGACAAAGATTTCGCATTTCCCACCGAACTATCCCCTTTTGTAAACGATGCACTCTCAGGATGCATCTCCGCGAGCTCTATTTCGTTCTACGATATCGCTTTTGTGCGTTCCTCGTTCATGCTCGGAAATATTTATTTAGTCCTTGGATCTATCAAATTTCTATCGAAAACATTGAATAATTTTGTTACCTCACGAAATCTTTATCATACCATACCATACCATAACATACTATACTGTACTATACTAAATTTGATGTCGTTGGTTACGAACAATTATTAATTTTAGATGACGTCATAAGGACGTATTGTCGATGAGCAAACGCGCCAAATTTGAATTTCCCGTCACTGCATTTTGCGTATGCCATTATAACGTGCAACTGCCACCGTAAAAGTGTTTCGTAAATTATTCCAAGAGTCTTTTCCTTTGATAAAAAAATATTAATTCAAAAAAGACACTTGGATTTTTAACTATGGTATTCATGAAATTTTTGTCAGCAACGTTGTATAATTTTCTTCTTGACTTTCTCCGTAATTTCATAAAACTCCTCATTTATATAAATATACTCGTACAATTTCAGCATGGGCAAAAAATGTAATATCGCGCATTTAATTATTATTCTTAGAATTTAGTTGAAGGAAATGAGAGGCAAAGAGAAAGAAAAACGAAGATTTACGATTTCACCAGGAAGGAAGGCTTTCCCGCGCTCTCGTAGCACCATTTTTGGCCGAGAAGTCTCTCTCCTTAAACGGTTCAAGCTTAGGGGGGACCGGATCGTATTTCCTTTTTTTGCTCATTTTTTCCGACGTTTTTTTTTTGCCTCGATATCTCGAGGTCTCGTTACGGTGGGCCGCGAATGTGCGTACCGAGAGAAACCGTATAAAAGTTTCCTCTTTCTCTTTTTCCGCGTTGGCACGCACGTGCGTTCAATCGCGCTCAATGCTCGAAAGATACGAGAGAGTGAATCGCGCTTTTCGTTCCCGTACGACCAATTTGACGTATAAACTCGACGCGATTCTCGTTTTTTTTTCCGACCAAGAAACGGCGCATGGAAATTTATTATTGTATCGAGATTATTGATATTCCCTTTTTTCAAGTATTTGCATTTTTTTCAATGGATGTTTACACCGTCACTTTCACGCCAGAAGATAAATCGAAGAAATATAATTAATATTTACGACACGTCGATTGTAAGTTTTTTTCACTTTTTATCATTCTGGAGATTATTTTCTCACAGAGTTAAGGAAGCGATCGCACGGTGTTAAAATTCTTGCGGATTTTGGTGCGAACAAAGTTCCTTCGACGTCGTGCTGGAAAGAAAGGCGAAATGCTGGAAAAGGAGCTGAGAAATGAGAAAGGATCGAGTCACCTCGATATTCGAGTTATACGATCCGAGTCAAATTTAATATATAAATAATATCGTAAATATTTTTAATATATTTTACATAATCTATATTTAATTTTAAAAAATCACGATGCGAAAAAATCTTGGTTTTTTAATGCAAAATCTTGGAGAAAGAGACTGGAGAATGAATCGAGAAAGGATCGATTCACCTCGATATCCGAGCTCGATGATCCGACTACAATATAAACGTGTTTATTCCATTTTTAACATATATCTAGAATAATAACCCAAGACCAGATCATCTCGGATAAAGAAGTGGAGAACTGTTCTCGACTGACGAAAAAAGTCAAAAAAGTAAAAAAAAAACAAAAAATACAAGAAATTTCTTCCGATTTAAATTACGATTTACTGTTACGAGGTCTGGCGAGCTCTATCGATTCACGATTCATCGATATATATTTCATATACAATCATCCGCTCGTTTGCTAGTGTAGAAAATGTCTATAGTATGGGCCCTTCTGTGTTAAATTCCCCCAAAAAAAAATTCTAAATAACAAATCGACTAAAATCACTCAAATATTTAATCTTAAACATATTTTATATTTAAGATTTTTATTTTATTATAGATAAATATCGAGATAATATCATTGGAGGAAATATTCAAACACATTTATTTTTAAAAATCGAAAAAAAAAAATCGAATGACATTTCGATCGCACTCTTGAATTTCGAATTTATCGAGCATGAAACGGTTCGTGCATCGGTTATCGAGATTCATTTTTTTCACGATCGGATGCGGCGCGATCGGGCTCCACCTTCCTTTCTCCGACTCTCATCGCTTCGATTACGAAAATGATGACTCCACTTCTGGTTCGCGGATAGACGTTCGTTGATGCAGTGAAAGCCCAGTTTCCTTTCACGTGTAGAAGAAAAAGGGAAGAGAGATGTAAAATAAAGATCGCTCGTTCTATTATTAACACGAAAAGTTGGCGAAAAATTTTTTTCTTCATTTTTTTTTTTGCGCCTCTCCGTATATGCCTCGGAGCGTTTTAACAAGATGGATACATTTCGGAGATAGAGGAGAAAGGTGGAAAAGGCGGTAAGAAATTTGCAGGATGAATTTTCGTGTCCCGGCGGGGACGGAAGAGCGTCCGTGGGCTCTGACACTCGTCGCGACTTAACGAAGAAAAAAATCTGCGGGGAGAAAAAAGTGCGATTAAGGGACGCGTTTCCATCGTATCCTCATGGAGAGAAGGACGACGAAATTTTTCCCCGAGGCTGATATATCCCGGGACCAACTTTTTAAATACTTTCAAAGTCACCGTGTCGCATCGCCCGAGAAAGATGACAAATTGGACGTTGAATCTCTTTTTCTCTCTCTCCTTCCAATTTTTTTTTCGTCTCCAGCCTCGCAGTGGAGCGAGCGATTAATTCTCTCTTCTTTTCCGTCATGGCTCACCCTCCGAATTTTTTTACTCCCGGAGAAAATTCACATCACTCGGAAAAAAAGAAGCAATGACTCTTTTCCCAGGCTGCGATTAAAACTCGCAAAAGTTTCGATAACGACGACTTGTTATTAAGAAACGACTTTCCACAATATTTCTCTGACAGTTTTTTTTTTCGAGTTATGGTTACTCATTTTTTTAAAGATATTCGTAATTTTTTTAAAAGAAATTCAAGAATTCGTTGCTTGAAATTATTTTCGATTTTTTATATCAAAATTATTAGAATCAACACAAAAATATATTAAAATAAAAATAAAATTAATTCATATAAAAAATAATCAAAATTTTGTATTTTTGGGATAAATTGAAAATTGAAGAAATTAAAAAATTCCAATGACACTATTTTTTTAAATATTTTCAAATTATTGTAACAATCTGACAAGAAATTTTAATTCCTGAATAAAAAACGAGATGCATTATTAATAATACAAACGTTATTTCAATTTGTAAAATGGTAAATAAAATAATGCAATTACCAGATTCGTTATTATGATTTTGATGTACAAAATCGCTTTAATAGGGAGAAGATGGAAGTGTATTATGAGAACTTGGCGTGAAAATCCATTATGAGAAATGGAAACGGTTCTGCTGAAAAGAGAAAAAGAGAGAAAGAGGGGGAAGAAAAGAGATTCATTAGGGGCGATAATAATTAAACGAACGTGTTTGCTCTCCTGCCTTTCTCACTTCTCTTATACGTAATCTTCGTTCTCCGTCAGAACTTCCGAGGGAGGTTCGAGTTACGTGTTATTCGTACGATATTTTCTATTCACAACCGAATTCCCCTTTTCTTTGAAAAGTCACCCTCTTCGAATTTTCCCCTTTTATTAAAATTCAGCCGGAATTGTTTTATAATAAAAAAATTAAATTTATATAAAAATTAGTCAATTTGAAAATTAAAAAATTTTTTTAACGACTTTTATATTTTTTATTAACAAAAATTTGGAAATTTAAAAAATTTTCCAAGTTGGATAATGAATTTTGTAAAATTTCATTTTAGAGAATTTTTTGTTATTAAAATTTGATTTTTCAGATTACGAATTCATCTGAATCGTATTTCTTCCTCGTTCCACTTTTTTTTGAATTTTCCGGATTTTTTGCCGGTTCTCAGACAGTCAACAGACGATATAAATGCCTCGGTAGCGAGGGCGTTTAACAAAACCGCACAAGGGCGTACACCGATGTGGATATCTGCTAAAACCGAGAAAGAGATAGAGAGTTAATTCCGCCACCAGGAGACAACGTAGAGAAATGAAAAGAGGGACTTCTCGTTCGAGCAGAAGAGAATAAGAGAGAGAGGAAAAAAAGAGAGAATATCGCACACGGGGTTAAGATAACACACATTTTGACGTTATAAAAATGAGTGTTTTTCTCTCTCTTTCTTTCTCTCACACTCTCTTTTCCTCTCACTATCTCCTCTCTCACAGATACAGTCCTCCCAATTTTTCTTGTCCCTTTTCGGACACTCTTTTTTTTTCTAAAATAATGGGGAGAAAAATCATATTTTTTTGCTTAAAATAAGAAAAAAACAGTGAGACTTACTATTTTTCAAATTCGGTTTTTTTTTGTAAAATGGAGAGTAAAATTTGATTTATGCAGAGACTTGTGAAATTTAGTAAAAATGTCAGTTGACTAAATTTCTTTCAAAAAATATTTCATCTGCAGGAAAATTAAAGATAATTTTAAAATGATTTAAATAATTAATGAACCTAAATAAAAAATAAAGTGTAAAATCTTCAATAGAATATTTAGAATATAATAGAATATTTAGAATAGAATATAATGAATATCAAGAATTTCATACTGAAAGAAAACGTGAACATCAAGAATTGATATTCATTTTTTATTTTACAAAATGTTCTTCAACCTTGAAACATCAAAAAATAAATATCACATCAAAAACTGAAAAAAATATTCTAAAATAAACAATTTCAAATTTTCTTAATAAAGTATAAAAATAAATCTAACTTGGAAAATGATCTACATTCATTTATCATTTTTCAAGTATTGAAAAAAAATCAAAAATAAATATTAAATCAAAAACTCTAAAAAATATTTCAAAATCCTCTAAACAATTTGTAACTTTTCTTAAATTAAGAATAAATAATATTTTATAACTATAAGCCCATCAAACGCATTAATGGACACGTTAGAGTAAATTTTAATAAAAATCCTCGCCGTGCAGAGTTCGCGGTTTGAGAGATCGTCGACTGGAATCGCTTTATATGCGTTTCCACGTCTGAGTATGACGCGTCGACTCCCCCGCGTCCCTTTCTCTCCTGAGCACGGACACACGCGCAATACTTTTTCTACGCGTGTACATAAAACGTATATAGATAAATATATGGCCGGGGTGGGAGTATATTCGCGCGAGCGCTCGAGATAGAATCAGTAGCTGGAGCTAGTTAGATGATAAAATCGGCGAGCCGCGCGCGAGGGGCACCGACGAGAGCGGTGAGCGAGCCGCGGGGCGGGGGGGGGGGGGCGAGGAGAACGACGTACCGCATTTATACATATGTATATATATTGAAAAGAGACGAGTGACTTTTGTCGGGAGACCGAGCGAAACCGAGAAGGGAAAAGGAGCCGCAAAAGAGAGAGAGAGAAACAACGATCGCTGATAAGGGCAACCCGCGCAAGTCCCGATAACGTTCTCCCTTATCTCTACCCAATCCAGTGGCGCCGACGCTGCTCTTCAAGGCTTTATAAGGAGACTCACGCTGTACCTAACGTCAAAATCACCTTTTTTACTTTCACCTTTTTTTTTAACATTATTAATAATTTTTGACGTGATATGGAAATATTTTTTTGGGGTGAATGTTCGTGATAACGCGTTGGAGGTGTATTGAGGCAACAGTGAGAGAAAAATTTGATGCGTTTTGAATTTTGGGAATTTTTTTGGTGACTCAAAAATTATTTTTGGTTTGATTTTGTTAAAATTGTTTAAACTTGATGTATGGTAGAAAAAGTGTATATTATCGTGTTAATCGAGTTATGTGGTGTAGAAGAAATTCTGACTTTCCGGTTGAAGGTTATCAATAACGAGGAAATATCGACGAGCAGCTGCTGCGTTTGGAAAACCTGACCTGACTTTACGTTGAAATCGATTTGGAAATTTTTTATAACATTTATCACTAATTGTATATCAAAATGGTATATAAATAGAATTATATTTTCATGTTGATTTTATATTATAATCGAATAAAAATTTTTTTGGTAAATTTGGTATTTAATTTTAATAAATTTTACAGATTGAGAATTGAGAATTCGATAATTAAGAATATTATATCAATATAATTATTGATAATATATTATACAAATTATAATTTTTGATTATTTATTTATTTATTATTGTACTAAGAAAATCGTATATTTTAATTCCTCATTATAAAATTCTTGAATCGAAAATTTGAAAATCGATAACAATTATTATAAACTCAATTTAATTAGATCATTGACAAT
This sequence comes from Cremastinae sp. B BG-2022a, assembly GCA_030522605.1. Classification (NCBI taxonomy): domain Eukaryota; kingdom Metazoa; phylum Arthropoda; class Insecta; order Hymenoptera; family Ichneumonidae; species Cremastinae sp. B BG-2022a. Next base: position 89,522 of record JAPYYX010000214.1, read on the forward strand.
GATGAGATTGCTCATAATCTTTAAAAATTTCAATAAAGTTTCATCATTGACGCCAATTTCATCTTGCTCTGTCGTCACGTGATCAAATACCGAAAAATTTTTATGAAGATTATATTACGAGCTCGCTCCTCATTTTAATTACTTTCATAGAAATAAAAATGTCCGTTTAAAAAAAAATTGGATTGACTGTACAGGGTTTTTTCCTTCTCGATCTCTATCTCTCGCCGAAGAAACATTTCGCGAAGCTCAGTGTGTGCGTTCCTCGACCCTTTTTCTTCTCGCCGAGAGATTTCGCGATTCGCGAGTGCATCGAAAATAAGTACACGCAAAAAAAAATCTCAACCTCGAATAAGCATAAATAAACAAAATGAAAAATCGTTCCGCACGAACCGTGGAAAGGGACACAAAAAAAGTCGTCGATGTGGAATACAAAATAAATAAAATGAAAAAAAAATGGAAAAAGGAGTCTCATCGGTTTTTCCCCGAGTTCCCGATCGCGAGTATAATACGGCAATGCCGAAAGCGAGAACCGCGATAAGACGTGAAAAAGATTGAGTGGGAGGTGGAGAGAGAAAAAGAGAGGGAGAATGAAAAAAAAGAGGGACAGGAGAAAGAGTAAAACTGGTCTGAAGATAAGAAACAGTTGGAGAAAAGAGAGACGGAGCGAGAAAAATAAGGGAGAAGGGGTGTGAGAGAGAAGGAAAGAATGAATTAAAAAAGAATGAGAGAGAGAGAGAGAGAGAGTGACGTGGTCGAGATATCAATCCCAATGTGAAGTCAGAGAGTTCTGAGAACTGTTCGAGAGCACGCTACACACGAGATACATTCCTTTTTTTCTCTCTTTTCCACCATATATGTATTATACGTGAGCGTACACATGTACGCAGATTCGATAAACTCCTCTGAATAGTATCATTATTGCGGACACTGCTAATTATCATGATATTCCTCCGAGAGCGAAAAAAAAGAGAAAACCGAGGGAGAGGACAAAAAATATATTAACGCGTTGTCTGCTCGTGTCTGTCCATTCTCGTGCTGTCTTTCTCGGTTTTTCTCTCTCTCTTTCTCTCTTGATTCGTTCGTCCAAGACGCAGCGTAATCTCTCAATTTTATCGAGCCTCCGCGCACGCGAAATCAAATTTGCGCAAATGCAGGCGATTAAGTGTACAATATTTGGATACAATTAATAATTTTTTTAAAATTGTTGTAGTATTTTTGTAGTTTCTGAATTGGAAATAGTTGTGGATTTTTATGAAGTGTAATTTGATAGAAATTAGTCGATTTATCTGATTATATTTGAATGTTGAAAAAACACGCAATAATAATGTGCGTTTTTGATATTGAATATATAATATAATATAATATAATATAATATAATATAATATAATATAATATAATATAATATAATATAATATAATATAATATAATATAATATAATATAA
>JAPYYX010000215.1:0-83297 GCA_030522605.1 Cremastinae sp. B BG-2022a
TTTTACAACATATTTTCTACTACAGCTTGGAGTATAATCCCGTAAATGTACTTGCCTCATTTTTTTACAGCATATATGCTGTTTTTTTGTAGATTAAATTTCAATCAACGAATCACTTAAAAATAAAAATTTTCAAGAACTTTTAATATTAAAATGTCTTATTAAATTTTGTTTAACTTGCGTAGAAAATTGGCGAACATATACAAATTTTAATGCTGTCGCAATTTCTGATTCGTTTTTCTTGCATGCAAATCTGTCGAATTTTCATTAATTCATCGAGCCTGAGGAGAAAGGAGAGACTTTGATAATTGTATACGAAGGAGGAGAAATTGCAGGACAACTGGTTCCAAATTTTAAAGAGGTATAAAGGATCCAAGGTGAGCTTATAATTACGAATATTTCGCAACACTGCCGCGGTGTCGACGAGCGAAGCTTCTCTCTCTCTCTCTCTCTCTCTCTCTCTCTTCTTACCGTGGGAGACCCTTTCACTCCGTTTTCGAGGCACTCTCGTCTCGCTCGAACTCGTTAATTGAGTACGAAGTTAGATGCTGGCGCCATCTCAGTGCCCAGACTTTTCGCAACTTTCTGCTGGCTCTTAATTTTACCTCAACTCGAAGAAAAATGGAGAAAAAGTTTGTTTCTTTATTAAATTTAAAAAAAAACTATAATCGATGAATTTCTTTTCAATTTCTTAAACACTAATTATAATCAACATGTTCAAACATAAAAAATTTTTCATATTCGAGATTTATATTAAAATACCTATAAAAAAATCTCCAACAATCTACAAAGCATGATTCGAAAAATATATGTAAAAGAGAAATTTCGTCGTAGAATGAAGAATGAAATGAATTGTGAATTTAGAAGATAAATATGAGAATGAAAATAAAGTTGGATCTAAAGTCCCAGGAATATTGTGCACAGGACTGCGTAAAAGCTCAAAACACTGCAGCAGTGTGTATACATGAAGAAATTCGCTTTGGCGTTATCTCCATTGTTTGGGGAGAGAACAGTGTGCCAATTATACGTCAGCTCGTATTAGACCCCGCGTCATACTGAGGACACACATATACTATATCGTTTTACCCATATAACACGAGAATCCCTCTTTGTACTTGAGTTACGTCCTTATCCATCAATGTGAGCGAGAAATACAAGAGGAGAGCTGTATTTTGTGAAAATAATTCGTCGATAGCGCTCGTCAGAGGTCAACGCGAAATATCAAAACAGCTTTCGTGCAATTCGCCATTATATTTCAGCAAAATGTCAATTTTTCGGCAATTTGACGTTTCGAAAACGGGGAGAGTGATTCGATAAATTTGCATAGGACGTAACGCGTGTAAAATTCACACAGGAGCGAATCGGTGAAAATAAATCGAAGATAAATTTTGGCGAGAATATACATATAGGATCGCTCGTGGATTTCAGTCTCGGCAAAAGTGGAGAAGGAAAACGGGAGAAAGTTCATTAAAAGCTGAACGTGACCGAACCCTGCTCATTAGCATTTTGTATATATGGATTTGTGACGAGGTCAAAGTCCGCTAAACGAGACGCTGAATTTCTTTTCCATTTTTTTTTCTTTTCACCTCGCAGAGGGGGTTGCTAACGTTATTATTTATTTGGACTCTCTTAACCATTTACGAGATAATTCTCATTTTTTTTCGACGGATTTAATTGTTGGAAAAAAGTGCGTTTTTTTCTTAACTCCGTAATTAGTGGCTCTGTGCGTGCTCGGTATGAAATTCTTGGCCGCGGGGATGAATTACGTTTCACGGAGTGTAAGAGAGCGCGGATGCTTTACCAACGTCACCACCGCAGGGAAGTGAAATAACGTTTCGCGCGTTCATGGCGTTTCTCCGTCGTTATAGGGCGCAAAAATTTTCACGCCAACCTTTTATGCACTTACATGCACAAATATACAGAAATATACATATGTAGTTCTCGGTTAATTAAGCTTTTTTCGAGAACACCTTGGCAGAAAGAAGTTTCATCGAAAAAATTAGAGAAAAAGTGTTGCCCAACTTCAATCACGAATCGACTCTTGAATGGCGAATCAAAGAAAAATAAATCACGTTGTAATATTGTAAACGTTCCGTCGAAAGTTTGAGAATATTTGAAAAATTATAATAGTCATATTTCACAGGGAACAGACGACTCTGAAAAGCTGGAAGACTTTTTTCCATATTTTAACATTCGTTTCGCTGGGAAAATATTTTTTTTCCGTGGAGAAAGAGCGATGAGGCGGGTGGGTGGTAAAATTATTCAATGAAATCGTTCGATGAACTTTTTCATAACGACGGAGGAACATTTTTTTCATGGAAAAAAAAGCTTTTTCAGCTCTTGTTCCTCGTTGAATGACAATAGTGCGGAGGAAATGTGTGCAATACGGAGAGAAAGTCCAGTGACTTTTACGTGACTCCGGAGCCGCTCTTCGGTTCGATCGCGAGGGCTTGTTATTTCGTTTTCTGCCCTTTTTTTCTCTACTTTTTTTTCCCCGTTCGACCCACTCGAAATTTCCATCTCAAAGAGCTCGAGAAAAAGGGGAGAGTTCAGCGTCCTATCGAGATATATAAAGGGGTAACGAGAGGAGGAAAGACGCGAGAGGTGCGCCATTGTATTTATTTCTTTACTGCGACGTAAACGGAAGCTCGGTGAAGAAAGGGGGAGAAAAAAAACGATATACATAAAACTGAAGAAAATGGAAAATAAAACGCAGGTGAGAGGGAGGAGAAGAATCGAGAGGAAATATCTCGTTTGTCAGGAATCACGGATCGAGACGCCTCTGCGGCTTCCAGAGAGGAGAAAAAAAAATCACGGGAGAGAGAGAGCTCAAGATTCAAATAACATTAAAATATACTTTTGTTTCCAGACCCCTTGATATTTATAAATCGGGAATACGAACGATAACGCCGGCTCTCTGAAAAGATTTTCTCTCGTCGATGGAGGAGAGCGAAGTTCGCCAAAGAGTTTCTAAATAATAAATTTATCGCGTTTCCTCTCTTCCTTTTTCCCCGCAAGCTTGTCTCCTTCCTTCTTGTCTCTCCCTCTCTTCTTTTACGAGCTCGGCGATTTTTCGAGAAGCGAGGAAAGCGGTTATGGGACTGTATCGTGCGGTTTAAGCAACTGTGGCACGTTTCCTCGCCACGGTGAAACGTGCGCTCGCCCTCTGAGAGAATTGGCTCGCAGAGAGAGCGTTCCACGGCGCTTGGAGGAAAAAGGAGAGAACGCGCCCGGAGAGAAAACGCGAGATTGGCGGTACACGTGGGAAAAACGACTTTCCCAACCCTCTCTCGCTCCTTTTCCTTTATCCCTGCGTCTACTTACGACTATTTTCTCTCCTCATTCCCTTTTCCTACGGCGTATCGCACCTCCGGAGTGTGACTTCCGGTCTGAGCCGACTCGAACGCCGGGTCAGGTGTTTTCAAACCCGTTTCTTCTTGAATACACCGAAGGGTATACTCTCGCCTTACCCTTTCTCTCTCTCATTTTTATACCCTCTGCCAAGACGATTGCGGTTCGGAACGTCTCACGATTCGACAAAACGTCTCCCTGGTCGCGTGTTACGTGCGAAACTCCATTCCTTTTATTTTTTAAGCGCTACCGACCTTTTTTCTGCTGGAGACTAAAAAAACGTGTAGAGACGGTTTTACTTTGAATAATGAAGAAAAATAAGAATGTGTGGGCGGGCGATATTGTTCGTGTATGCCAGAGCAAGAGGTCAAACAGACACTCAGGCTAAGTTAAAAATCGATCGGGGGTTTAAAAATAAAGCTATGGACACTTGATCGAGCGAGTTTCGTCTTGAGTTCTCGTCTCGCCGCAATCTCGAAAAGCGGTTGAAAATCCGTGCCGCTTCATGCATTATTTTTCGCACAGTTTGTTTCAACGCTTCGGATGTAAATGTTTTTTCAGTAACTGTGCGCATTTGCATACGGTTTACACTAATTTTTGCTACTGCTCAAAATGAGTTGGGAAAAATAATTTTTCTTGTTTGACACGTTGCAGATGAATAAAGACTCGAACTAAATGTCTTTTTGAAATTTCATTTTCTTTGAAATTTTTTATTTTATAACGATCGAAAGAAAAAGTGCGTACACTTGGACCACATGACTCTATCGTCTTCTAAATTGAGTATTTGAAATCTCGTCGTTTTTTTTATGCAGTTAGTGCATTCGGAGATATTGAAGAAATTTTATTTTATTTTTGAAAAATTTAATAAAATATAAACAATCGTAAATTTATAGGAAAGAATATTTAATCTATCACTTTTCCAAATGATTAAATTTTGTTGATTTATGAAATGCTTTTCTAAGTGTCAATTAAAAATCCTGACATTCAATATCCAATGAATACCGCAATAGCTCATTATGCTCTAAAATAATAGCAAACCAAGATTTAACATTCACTTTACAATTTACGTTCGATCATCTGAATTTAATATCAACATGATTCACCACTCTAATCCAAATGAACAAAATAGATCGAACCCTTATCTATAATGATTACGCTCATGAATAAATACGAGATCATTCGCTTATCGAGACATATGTTTGCCAATCGGTATATATCTATACCATATCGAATTCTTGAGGCAGCAGAACAATAAAAGAAATTGATGGAAATCGAAGATTTGCGAATTTCACGAGGAATTGAGGACGATTTTGGCACATCCTGACTTGATTTCTGCTAAATATGCAAATAGAGCGAGGGAGGGATGAGAGAAAAGGACAAGATAGAGGAATATACTCTCTGGTACGAATGCCTTGTGGATCTGAAGATTTATAGTCAAAGGCCCGGTGCGCGTATCGTTGGGACGAGTGTGCGTTGTCTACGGACACAATATGTATATCCCTGTTAAATATGTGGAGCACGGAGACCAGCGGTGATAATCTCGAAATCAATAATGTGGCATGGAGAACGAGAGAGATAGGTGAGTCGAGAGTAAGTGAGCGAGAGTGAGTGAGAGGGAGAGACAGAGAGAGTGCGAGCACACGACAGATTTCTGGCTGCTGGAGGGTTTGTGACGCAGACGCGCGCAGGCCCGGGTTGCCCTAATTTGGAATAGTCCGCGCGCTCTGTCTTTCCCTTGTGCTTTGTCTCTCGCAAGGGTGTGTATTCGCTGTGGTACACAATATGCCCTCTTTTCGACCCTCTTGAACTATTTTCCCTCATTCTCGGCCGGACTGCCGAGAGTCCACTTTTTCTCCGGATTAGAAAAAATTGCGCGGAATGTTCTAGGATTAAAAGGGAGCGGATAGACAGTAGGAGAAAGTGAAAGAGAAATGCCAGAGACACATGCACGCGTTTTTCTCGCTTTTTCTTCTGTTCTTCAGGATTATGCTGGACAATCCAATCGCAGGAATCAACTTCCAATCGGATATTCGCCTCCCTTGCGCCTCGACGATCCTCGTTGAGCTTTTCAACCGGAAGACACCGAGAAAGAGAAAAAACGCGATCCTAAGTGATCGGAAAAAAGTCCGATAAATAATGGGGGATGGAACGAGAGGGGAAAATTCAATGAGGAAAAACGGTGAAAATCTGCATTAACTTTTCTCAGGCGTGTAAATAAATAAAACACTGAATCGAGGAGATACGAAAAAAGAAGAAAAGAGAAAATAAAAACCAACTTGAAGAATGAGTCGAGAAGAGAAATTGAAAGAAAAGACCGTGAGAGTAAGAAAACTTCGGAAAAGGGTTACCCTGGATATACATTAGATCGAATAGAGAGCATCGAAGAAAGAGAAGGAATAACGTTTGCTCGTAAAAGGGAATCAATCCGATTGCTCAGAAGTCTCCGGCGTAAACTCGCGAAAGCTCGTCCCTTTTATACTTTTCTTTTTTTTACTCCTCGAACATTTCTCATTCACTTTCCTTCCCCGGGGCTCACGCCTATCTTTTCCACACCTTTCGAGTAGTTTCTCATCCGTTCTCTCCTTTTCTACCGAACTCTCTCTTTTTTTTTCTCCTCGGTTTGACCTTTTTTTCACTCTTGCACAAGCCTCTCGGTTATCCGTGGCCAGTTTGCCTCGGTTTCCTCCTCGGGAGTCCGCTTTCCCGCATCGCACCCCCGCTCTCCGTGTCTTCCGGTCTCCGAATCCTTCGCGACTTGAGTCCACGAAAATTTCTCTCTCTCTCTCTCCCTTCTCTCGTCGCTCGCCGTTTCCGCGCAACAAGTGAGCGTCGTCGCGCCACGAGCTTTTCAACCCTCTATCTCCGAGTGGCGCCCCTGTCCCGAACCTCACGGCATCTTTAAGAAAGTCGCCCGCACCAGCCCCCCCCCCGCCTCGAACTTCTGTGTGCGCTTCGCGTTCGTGTGCAAACGCGAAATTGTGACGGATGCGGAAACGTGAGGAAGCTAGCTAAGTTTCTGGAGTTAGAGCGGGAGTTACGAGTCCCTCGTGAAACCTTTGACCTTATATCTCCATCCTTCTCTCTATCCCTCCAAGATTGCCCCAACGTGCGCGAGACTGATTTTTTTTACTCTCGTTTTCTCCCCTTCGCGGATATCGCCGACGGAAGTTGTCCCGGTACGTGTTTCTCACCTCGTCGGAGTGAAAGAGACGAGGAAATATCTTGATGGAGGTAAAAAATGAGAGAAGCGAGGTTAATTTACCGTTAAATATCCGCTGGTTTTCTGCTTTTTTTGTGGACACTCGTTTCTCCCTTTCTAACCTTTGATGAAAATGCTGTTTACTGGAATAATAAAGAGAGGGCGAAAAGGAGAAAATACGAGACGGAGACTGATTCTTTGGTTCTCAGTGGTAGATAAATTGGGGTTACCGGCGAAACTTGCAGTAAATGACACGCGCTCCGCATCGGTGAAAACGATAAAACGTCGAGGAAGAACTCGAGCAAATAACCGAAAGAAGATATAACTCGATGGTCCTCGGGGTCTCGTTCTTCTTCGGGAAAACTTGAGAATTTCGCATAATCAATTAATTATCGGAATCCTCGATGGGCCGATAAATTTGGAGTTGAAAAGAAAGTCTGAGGACACGGCGGTGAACGCGGTATGGCGAATTCGAAAAGTATTCGGAATCTTCTTTGTCGGTGAAATTGAGTAAAAAAAAGTATGGACATATTTTTTGCAAAGATTTCACGATTTATATTCATGCTACTTTTATAATTTTAATTATCATCATTATTTTTATGTTTCATGCATGAAATTACAATTTAACGATTATTATAATATTCATTTATATTAAATGAAACGTTAAAATCAAATGTACAAAAATTATTCATCTAATTTTTACATAAATTTTCATTACAAAATTTACTCAACACTCGAGTGAAATGCATTCAACAAAATATAATTAAATTCAAGAAATTCCTTTAAAAAGCTTACAAGCTAGTGCGCGCGACAGCTCGCGCAATTTATTTCTAATGAAAGATAAAGAAAAGTCGGATATAAACTCACCGCGTACGAGGAGGACGAGGAGGTCGGATAGGAGGACGGCTCTGAGCAGCCAACTGGCCGCCATCCTGGCGAACTGGACCGTTACGTCGATTCAGCTTCCTCCTGAAACAATACAAGCGTGCCCAATCAATCAAGCTCTTCGTCTATCTCGCTGGACCGTGTAGAGGAAACTCGGAGGATTCGCGCGCGGAAATAACGAGAGAGAGAGATGGAGAAGAGACTGAGAGATAGAGAGAGAGAGAGAGAAGAGAAGCTCATCCTGAAATTCCTAGGTTTCCAGGAGAAAGCGATATTCCGAGATGGACGCGCGAGAGGGCCAGACATGAAAACTCTCTTCTTATTCCACGGTTCTTCTGCTTGTCCGACGCTTGGCAGAGTGCCCGCTTCCTGCTCTTCTCTTATGGCCAACGCGCGGCAATCCTTCGAGCCCCGATGCTCATCTCGCGAACTTTCCTTTCTCTCTTTTCTTCCCATATCAACGATAGAGCTCCCTGCATCCTCCCGGCACGAACACACGCGTACTTTCCTGGGAATTCGCTCGCTCGATGAAAAGTCCGCTGGCAACTCGACTCCGGAGCACGCACGTCCCTGTATCGTTCAAAGTTTTTCATCTCTCGAGACCCCCAGTCGTGTTTTTTTCCACTCGGCGCGCACATATAACGAATCCGAAAAAAGCGCCAATCCGCGAGACCTGATTAAATAATAAAAATCAAGATAATGATAACGATGACGCGCGTAAAAGTTGAAAAACCAAAATTGAGAAAATTCGAGTTTATGGACGGAAGAGCGCGTGGGAGCTCGGTCTGAGAATTCTCTGGGAAATTTCAGCCAATTAGCGGCAAGCGAAACGGATATTTGTGCTTTGTATGTGTAAATTATGGTGGCGATGTTGATTCTGTGTTTCGGATGGTCGTTGAGAGGACATCGGTTTGTGATCAGACTGTGAAAAAGCAGACTCTCTCTCTCTCTCTCGCTCTCTCTATCGCATTTCTCGGACCTTTGATTCAACGTTTGCGTATATCAACACCAGCATCCAGTGATGACGACTAATTAGCGCAGACGAATTCCGCGTATTTGTTGTTGTTGGACGACGAGTGAATCCGCTTTTCACGATATTTGAAAATTTTACGTTTCTGAAGAGTAGACTAAAACTTGTCGCGGAGCCTTGACTCAATTTCTTCCATCTGGAATACTTTTATTTTATTATAATAATCTCTGGTGAAAAAGCATATTTAATAATTTTCAAAGTCGACTTCACAAATTAATAATGCAGAAGCTTTTCTTGAACTTCCAGGGAAGATTTCAATTTTAATTTAACCGAAGTGAAATGAACTTTTAGAAAATTTAATATAGCTCGATCAGTTGATAAAACAAAAACACGAGTGAAAAGCTATGAGTCGAAATCTCGCGAAAAACACAATAGTGAAAGCAAATTTCACGCATGACTTGGGCTGTAGAATATCCATCGTCCTTTCGCGCTTTGTTCTTCTCATTCGTGCATTTATTTTTTCATTAAGCGCGCACGGAATATATTCGTTTGTTCTATTCCGCTGTCAAATGAAATTCTCTATTAATATTTTTTTTAAATAATAAAAAAATTTTTGAAAAAAAGAGTAGAAAGGGAATGAAGTGAATTTTCAAACTAAGCTGGAATTCGTGTTCGCTCTGTATAAATTCAGCGGAGAACTTTCGTCTTGTGTCCATTATGGCATATACATGTATGCATACTATAATAATACAGTGTATGTATATTTGTATATGTATGTAATCCTAATTTCACGTACGCGAGAGTTTCAATGAACCTGCGAGGAATTTGAAGTGATTATGCAAAGTCCGAGGTCGAGTTCATTTTCCGGGTCAGCAGGAGTTCATTTAAAAAAAGTGTGATCGATCAACCAGCGATGAGAAATGAGGTTAAATTTCTAGATTTTGTTCTCATCTCCGGTCGGAAAAGCGCGTGACGGCTGTCAGAGAGTACACGAATAATTCATCATCCAGATCGCAACTGCAAAGAAGAAAAGAGACGTTTCCAGAGGATAGCTAAGATAAAAGAAAGAAGAAACGGGCTTGTCTCTCCCGTTTCAAGTTTTGGCGACGACTCTCAAAGTTCCAAGAAACTCCGGAGCGTGAAACCGTTTGATTCGCTCCGCGGCTTCGAAGTCACGTACATTCAAACCTTGTCTCTTTGGCGAAGTATATAGTCGTCGTATAGTCGAAAAAGCATATGTTCGTATTTTTTCATTTTATATATAAATTCGTTCATTGAAAAAAAAAGATAGAAATGGTATTTTTGTACAAATCTAAAAATCTGAAAATTTGAACGATAATAGAACTCTAATGCTAAAGTGCAAATTTTAATTCAATTCACTAAACTGTTTAAAATTTACAATAAATTGTGGTTACTTGTAAATTTGTTTCAAGATGTTTAAATATTGAAGAATTTTTCTGCCAAATTTCATTAACTTGTTCCTGACAGTTTTAAGAAATTAACTACCCATGACAACAAAATGAATTTTTCTTTCTAACTGTACGTAAAAATGGATTAAAATGATGAGATTTTGTTAATAATTTTTTTCTACCATTAGTACAAATAAAATTGTTAATAACCGAGTTTAAACAATTTTGTCCAGATTCAAAAAAAATTTATTTAAACAATAAATAATATGAAAATTATTGATGAAACATCAGAAACACATTGACTATCATTCTATTTATCACAATACAAAATTTCATCTTTCTAACCAAAAAACAGACACTAAATTTAGAAAATTCGGTCTATGGAAAAGTCATTTTGTCAGCAATAGTACTGCCAGTTCATCCTTAAAATACTTTCATAACAAATTGGAAAAATTGATTGAAATAACAATTGTAAAGTAGTGTAAATTTTTTTTCACCAACGATTTTCGTACAAACTTTCGCGCGATCGATTTCACGGTCCGCTCGAGTGGTGCGAGAAAAATAAGAGAGGAAATGGAACAAAGATAGGGGAGTGACTTGTCGGCCTTTCAGAAGAGACTCGAGAATGATATTGCGAGCGGAAAAATGCGTCGAAGAATGAAGAGAGCGCTTTCCCCTGTACGGTGTTAAAATCTCTATAAAAAAAGGAGTAAATTATTGCGAGTGTACGAGAAACGTTTTAGCGAAGTGCTGTCTGACGAAGGTCCGTCAGCTCCCCTTGCGAGCCTCTCGCAAACACGTACACATATCTCAACACGTAGATTAAACAAAACTCTCTCCTCGCAAAATAATTCGTGACTTCACGAACGATCCGCTCAATTAGAAAGCCCCCTCGATATATTCCCGATGAATAGGCGAAAATCGAAGCCCTTTGTTTTCCCCTCGTTATTTTTGAGCAAACAAGAAAAAAAAGCAAGAGCAGGCGAGAGAATCTAACGTCGTCTGGAAGTTAGACACGAATGTAATTCGGGGAGATAGAAAAAAGTAAAGCTAGTCGTGTCTTCGGGGCATGTCGATTGATCATTTTTTTTCTCTCTAGACGGTTGACAAGCCACGCGCGGGGGGGTGGGAAGGGCGAGGTCGGGCGATCAGTCCGCGCAGCGACTGTGTGTGCGTTATAAAAGTCGCGATGGTGGCACTCGCCCCGGGCTACATCGTCGTACTCGTTTGAGGGATAAAAACGAGGGAAAATGCGGAGGAAGCCAGAGGAGAGAATATCCGATAGAGGTTCGTGAAAAAAGGGGTAGGGATAAGGGAGAGGAAGAAGGGCCGATATGGGAGCTTTTCAGGTAAAACGATAAGTCTAGCTTTGTGCGAAGAGCTCCGTCTAGAAAAGAGAGAGGTTAATCTTTCCTGAACGCTGAGAAAGAGAGTGAAATAGACGAGAGCAGAGGAGGGAAAAAAAGGAGCGAAAGAATTCGCGGTGATGCTGCATCTGTGCAAGTTACACACGCGAAAAGGACCCATCTGCCTCATCAATCATTCTCTTCCTCGAGCTTTCTCTCCCCTTTTACCTATATACAGCATTAAAATTACAATATTGAACGGTTCGATCGATTTTCCAATAATTATCTCTGAAATTATTTTTCCAATCTACGACATATCAAATTTTTTTCATATTTTTTCTGAATAAATGTTCGCATTGATTCCGAGTATTGATAAACAAATGATTTGATAAAAAAATCAATAAGCGCCGTCGCAGCAAAGTTTACTAAAATCTTGAGATTAAAATCTCACGTGCTTTTGATTTTTCCATTTTTTTTTCGCTGTATTGACATATTTTGATGAGATGGTCCTTGCGTCGCGTCAGAGACGATAAACGTCATTCGCAAGCGTGGCAATCAAAGTCGAAGGGTCGGTACGGCGAAAGACGTATAAAGAAATGTCTCTCCCTTTATTTAAAGTTTCAGTCGAAACATTTACTTTCCCTGCCGTGGACATCCTTTCATACATTTATTCTCGATTTCCAGAGCAGAGGAATCTTCGTCGAATGCGAGATAAAGAGGAAAAGGAATGAGCGGGGAAAAAAATAATAAAATAAAAACGAGAAAGAGAAATCGCCATATATTTTTTATATCAGGAGAATAAACGATTTTTAAGAGCGATAAAAATATTCGGTATATATTTATATATAGGAGGAAAAAGTGATTTCTTCACTCTTGTCCACGTCGCGGTAGTCGTCGTTCTCCAACGCCAAGACCATTCTTTTTCCCGTCACTTTTTCAGCCTTCTCTCTTACCAGCGAAAAATTCTTATTCTGTCTCGACTCGCTTTCTCTCGTGCTCTTTTTTAAAAAGCCCTCCCCCGCCCTGATCTTTCTTGCGAATCCTCTTTTTTACTCGTTCCATTCAACCGTATGCACTTCCTCTCATTCCTCTCAGTTTTTCGCACCCTTTCCATTGGTCTGCTTCCTTGCAATCTTTTTTCCACGCTCTTTTTTTTACCTCCCATTTCTCCTTCTTTCCTTTTCACTAGACATTTCGCTCCCTCAGTTCCATCGGGCACGTTTTTTTTTCTCCTCCAGAATTTCCTTTTTTTCACTCAGCCGTCTGTTGCAGGATTTTTGTTTCCATCGTCCTTTTTCGCATCTTCACCGCATACCTCTTTTTTTCGAGAAAAAGAATTCAGAGCGAAGGAAAGTGAGATTTATTCGACACTTTTATACTCCTGCTTTCGTGTTTTTTCAAAAAGATCGAGCGGGAATCGGGATGGAGGAAACGGCGCAAGGGGCGAGGAGGAGAGAGCGCTGAAGCGAACGCCACTTTCAAAATTAGTGCGCGTCTGCCTTATCTCAAGGAGGAGGAAGATAGTGGTTCGGGTGAGTAAAGAAACATTAGAGCTCCTCGCACGTGCTTAGAAATCAACGTCAAAATCGCTCGAAAATGTTCAACCCGAACCCTATTTAGAAAACTTTAAAATTAAGAAAAATAATTAACTATTTTTGTTCAAATTAAATTACGAAATTGTAAAAAATATTAAAAACAAAAAATATACCAAATTCATTAACCTGAGAAGTATCGATTACAAAAAAAATCATAATCGACCCGAGTAAATTCCCACGGGGGTGTAAAAATCGAGAAGCTTCAAATATCGTCGAGAAACAAGAAAAGTGGAAATGGTGTGAAATACGATCTTTCCTTGCGCCTAGTACATTCTTTCTCCACTATCATACCTTTTCATTTCAACGATAAATTTTTTTATTTATTTTCCAGAGGCTTCTCCCGTTTCTCTTTTTCCATTTTTATCCTTCCTTCCTCCAATCAGCTCTTTCCAACTGAAATGCAGACGTTCTGAAAGTCACACTCGTCGAAGATTGAAATTCGCATTGCGCCTGCGATTCCTTTCTTTTTTCGCCATTCCGTTGTACGAGCTCTCTATACAGCCTCACACCATGAGGAATTTCATTAAAATTATTACTTAGATATTGGAACGTCGTTGAGCAACGTACGCGAAGGATCGCGGCCTTTCCTTGGAAATTCTCTTTTCTCTGCTCACTCTCTGGCTTTCCTCATTTTCACCCTCTTCCCCATTTTCGATTCCGCACTATCGCGCAAAAAAAAAAACAAAACAAAAAATATTTTTCTCTGCAAAATTTTCACAATTTTCTCCCCAAAAGCGATCCGTCACGGCAACAAACTTTTCAGTCATCCTCGTTATTGCTTTAATTCTCAAAATTGCCTGTACGTATATTTTTCTCCCTCGAGCCAGCTTTATCGCGGGGAAAAGCGTGCTCTCCCTCAGAAAATGTGTGCACGAGAGCTTAATAACTGAACGCTCGCCCTCGGATGACGAAGCGAAAGAATTTAAAAAAAAACGACTACGCACGCTCGAAGCGCAACCATTGAAACAATTCGCGTAAAATAAATCTTGCGAAATCATGACTCGGCATGTAAGCTCGCGTGCAGGACAATGAGCGCTCACAAAAAAACAATAACTTCAGGGAGCTTCAAAATATAGCAAACTGTTTTAGCTAACCTTTTAAAAAACGAAAAAAAAACTGCAAAAAAGGGAAAATAATTACTGAGGCTTCACCGTGCTTTTATTGCAGTATTTTTCGTTCATTTTTGTGCTCCCTGCTATGATTTGTGCTCCAGGGAACGTCGAAATTGAAGCCCGTTTAGGAGAAAAAAATATGTGGAAGGGAAAAAAATGAAAGCGTCGAGCTGATGCTGGTAAAAATAATGTAACGTCGAACGGGTTGCTTTTCTTTTTTTCGGTTTCCCTTTTTTTCATCATGCCGTATCTCGTTTCCTCTTTTCATGGCCGCGACGGTGTAAATTTCACCTGCCACACTCTCTTCCGGCTTCCGTTGCTCTTCAACCCTTTCTCTCTCTCTCTCTCCGTCTGTCCTTCACTCTCCTGGCTCTCCGGTTTCTCGCGCTGGTCTCGACTCACCTACGCCGCAATATTCCAACACTTTCCGCAATTAAGCACCTACCGAAAACTGGCATTCGCTCAAGTAGCAATGCGGCTGCGGCATCTCTCTCTCACTCTCTCTCTTTCTCCATGTACACATCGCGTTCTTTCTCACTCCTTTTGACGAGCTTTCTAGCTCCGGTATACGAAATGCATTAAGTAGTAAAGGTCATGTACGAACTCGAAGTCATAAGGCGGAACAAGCAACGGAGTGAGTATCAGTTACGGCGAGCGTTTTACTTCTTTGCTTCTGTGTATATACGCGAGAAGTCAAAATGCCGACCAGGTTGCCATGTCCACCAATTAATCGTGCCAGGTCGCTTGAATTATGCGCTATGAAAAAAAAAGTGGACCGAAATTTTTACATTTGACTGCTCCTTTATATTTTAATTTGTATAAATTATAATTTGTGAAATTTTCATTATTTTCGATTTCGAATGTTGATCCAATATTGGAACGATGTTCAGTTCATCGTGAAGAAATTTTGATATGTTGTAATTTCCATTTCATGTAAATTTTTCGATGCATTGTCAATGGTATGCACATGATCAATGGAGTATCAAAATTGGCATAACGAAATTCAAATGATAAGCGCCCGGGCATTCGGGCAACGCGAATATTTTCGACGACTTGATTATTATATTTGTTCACTCCAGTGTGGAAACGCGCGTTGGTGATCATATTCGAATGGAGATGCGGAGTGGGCGAGGATATGTGAAGGAGGAAAGAAGAGGATAAAAATGAGTGTGTATTTCGCACTCAGGGATCGCGAATTTTCGCTCTATCGCGGTTATATGCGAGTGGTGTGTGCCTGGGCATCAGCTCTGGGACGAGTCGGCTGGCTCAATCGAGATTTCCAATGACCAATGCTTCTCCCTATCGATGTCTAGAAAGAGACGAGAGAACAAAAGAGACATAAGGGAGAGAGAGAGATAACGAAGGGAGGAGAGAGAATGAAATCCTCGAAACTGGCATCCGGTCAAGTGCAATTTCGACGAGGCCAAGTTTCGATATCGATGCATTAAGAGCATCGACCGCTTACAAATATCCATAGAAATGTTTCTACTCTCTCAAATTACGCTGACGAGAGCTTTATCTTCATTTCCAGTGCCCATCCGCATAAACAATTGTAAAAATCAATCGAGCTGAATTATACATAAAAACAAAAATCCTAATCATCCTTGAATCCGAAAATACAGACAAACTCTTCGTACATCCAAAAAGCTTTCCCGATAAAACTCGCGAGTAGAAATTGAGCATGGTTAATAAAAATTAAATTTAAAAAAACTCGTAGATAAGAGAAGTGAAGAAAAGAAACGTGTATACAGAGTAAAAGAAGATATAAAAAGAATAAAAAATGATAAAGCGATGTGCGTATGCAAAGAGAGCGGTTATCGTCGTTTAATGCTCGAGAAATAAAATGCAAAGCCCCCGGAAAGGAGGAAAAGCTGGTGTATGCATATACGTGGGGAAAGCCGGTGAGACAGGTTTGCGAAGTAGTAACGAACGCACGGGCTGGCGTTAAATTTCACCTGGCGCAGCCGAGGGTGGTTTCGAGGGTGGCGCAGGGTCGATACGACGTAAATATGCGTTAAGGGTGGTTGAATGGCGCACAGAGGGTGCTCAGGTTGCAGCAGTCAGGCTCCGGCTTTCTCCCTCGCGCGCAAGATGTGTGTTCGTGTGTTTTGCACGACGACGCGAGGCCCACGTGCATGTGTGCGTTACTTTCGTCCAGGCTCTCTCTTCATGTACGTGTCCGTATTCAGAGAGAGAAAGGGAACGTGCGGTGTACCGTGGCGGTGTAATGGCTCGGAGGGTGCATTAAGGCGGTTTATGTACAGTATAACACGAGAAAGGGAGACGGAGCGAGGGCTCTTTTAACTCGGTTCAAAGGTAGCCCATTCGGGCGTTAAATATTTCGTGGATATATACATTTGTTTCACGCTGGGGTAAAGAGGGTTAGCGAGAGAAGCATCTGCGTGAAAGTTCGACCGATACGGTGTAATCGATGTTAAGACAGGGTCCATCTCTCACTAGCTATATACAGCTGGATAGGAGGAGGATATCGGCGAGGAGCAATGACTCCTTCCTCTCACTTTCTCAAATGAAAACATTTGACTTTCATGAACGCACCCCCATCTCGTCCTTTTCACCTCGAGCCAGGAAGAACAACATAAAACCATTTATTTCGCCTCATGAAATTTTATAAAAATGCAAATGTCGAATAAATTTCCACCCCTGGTATATATATGCATGTATATTTCTCTTCCGTTGATTAAAGATTTGTGTTGTTTATCAATTGAAAATACGAGATAATAGATTCAAATCTGTATAATGCGCTGTCAATATTTTCGCAGTTTCAGTTCAAGGCTTGATTAATTATTTATAAAAGTTTAAGTGATTTGTCGATAGAAATGAAGAGACAGTAAATTTAAATCGGGCAAACGCTGTGAGAAACGCTTTCACGTCTCTGGCTCTCGCGCAACAGTACGCTCTAAAAAGAATGTCCCGGAGAAGTAAAACTCCTCCGGGCGTTACAGTGGAACAAAGTGATTTAGTGGGATTGGAGTAAGGAGAAGAGGATCGAGCTCCCATTCCGGGCCGAGTCAAGGGTGAAAATGGCCAACAAAACTTGGAGAGAGGGCGCGGAAGGGAAGTCGGAGAAGGAGGAATAGAGGAGAAGTGCTTGTATTGCGAGTACGTGCTACCTGCTGGATCACAATAAACGTCTCTGACCGGCAATAAAACGTGAGGCACAGCGAGACGGAAATGAAATACGGATTTCTGGCTTTCACCGTGAATGGCTCCCCCCTCTCCATGAATTTTTCGTTTTTCATTCCTCTCCTCTCCGTCCCCCTCGCTCCTTTCGCCATTCTTGTCGCATCGCACGCGAGAAGAATCGAGAAAACTCGTTCGAAAATTTCCGGATGCTCGGCCGGCGCCCCGGGGGCTCGATGACGTTATTCGATTTTTACCGAGAATACGAACAATAAAACAAAAACGCACGCACGTGCTTTTTTTCACGTCGATTTATCGGGAGGCCATAAACGCAACTTTTTACGACGTCAAGCTGAGTGAAGATAAAATTGAATTAAATGCAAACGCGAGAAAGAATGACGAAGAGCCACATCGCCGGGAGATATTCGTTTCGAAATTTTCTACTCTTTTTTATTCCTAAATGATTCAAAACGCGATCGCGTTCGTGATCGGAATATATTCAAATATTTGTTATCGACTAAAACTGTTCCATGTCCCATTGAAGTGAGTCGTAGAAATTTAAATTTCAAAGGCTATTAAATCATTTATGTTATCAGCACATTATAAAAAAATGTCTAATGGACGTTCAGATGAGAGCACTCTAATTAAAAGTTTTCACTATCCAAAATTTTTGAGGTATTGCAAATAAAAGATTATTAATTTTAGACGCAATTTGTACATCAACAAACTGAACATTTCACATTTTGATGATAACTTTCAACAGAAATGTGACGTTTCATCAAAATAGCTCGTAAAAGTTACAAGAACGGCTCGTAATTAAAAGCCGGAATATCCGAGCTGCCCTGTTCGTGCCATTTTATGAATAACGTCGATTTTCATTAGTTTTTTATAACCATTGAACTTTGCGAAGAAGCACAATTTTAAAGTAAAAGTTGAGTGAACATTTTTCAAGTTAGAATTTCTTCATCAAACTTTTCCAGAATATTTTTGAACATTGTAAGTTTTATATTTTGTTTAAAAAATGTTCAGTGATGATTTTGCGTGTATTTCGCACTGGATGCAAATCTTTGGGAACGACTGTAGAGGGAGACCTACATTAATGTCCATCGCTTCGGAGCGTGACGACACGTTCGCGCGATTAAAAAATTTTTTCAAACGTCAAAGCGAAATTGTCTCATTAAAAAATTCGTACACGCCCGCACACGAGCAGTCTGATTGCCGTGTATCGCTTTTCTTTTGTTTTCGAATCCAATCCCGCATCATCATTTTAAATTGAGCTCGGGTTCATTTTTTTTCATGCGTTGACTTCAAAGGATTTGCAAATTGAATTCGAAGTACGTTCGAACTCACTTAAATAGAGAGGGAGAATTTACTGAAAAAAAAGGAATACAATTTGTGTAACGGTCATGTAAATTAATCGAATTCAATAAATATGCGCGGAACCAGCAAATTGAATTCTTTCCAATTATTTGCTCAATAATGAAAAGGACTTGTTTGTTCAATTTAATTGTAAAATTAATTAATTATTTTTCCGAAACAAACAGAATGGAATTTATTTGCGAATGACGCAAAAGCCAACGCAGTTTTTTTCCAAAGCGTTCTTTAAAATTTGTGAGTTTTTTAAATTTTGATTTTGATTATATCATCTGAAAGAAAGATTATGGCTGTGACGTTCGAGCATTATCGTATCTTGTCTTCTTATAGCGCTCTCTCTCTCACTCTCTCTCGTTGGTTCGACCGTTCCTTTCGTTTTTTTTCTCTCCTCAAACGATACTTGGATAAACGAGAAGGCCGTGTTCCGGCTGCTGATGCTACCAACAGACGTTTTTCTCTTCTTCCTTTTCCTCTTTCTTCTCTTCCGTTCTTACCGTTGCACACACATTGAGATTGGAGCCAGAAGGGAAGGGAAGATGGAAAAAGGGACCTGTAGACTGCTCAGGAGAGAAAGGATCTCGCGGGAGATCCAATCTTTTAATAAGCTCGCGAGCAGGATGTGCGAATCGTGATGTACCCGTTCGTTCTTTATCTTTCTCGTTAGAAACGTGTCTTCTTTTTCCTTTTTATTTTCCATTTCCGTGAAGCTTCCCTGTTAGTCGATTCCGGACTCGAAAGAGCTTTCAACGGTGAAAAAGTTCATCGAACAATTACACAGCTTCGAAAAGAAAAAACTGTCTGCACTGCGAGCTGGACCTAACTATAGTCGATTGTATTTAAACTCGACGAACACGCATTTCAATTCATTTCTTGCCCAACACGCAACAACTTTTCTAAATTCTTAAAAATTTATAAAATGACACATCTTTGGTAAATCTGTTCTGTAATTCAAAGCGAATTCTCATTTGAATTTATTTACGTATTTACATCCACTAAATATGAAGGCTAAATTACATTTTTCTTCTTACATCACTTTTTTAAATTCGAGGTATACCGTAAGAACATAGAAAATTGCATCTTAAAATAAATTCTAGTCTAGACTTTCGATTGCCTTTACTTATTTCCAAGTACTTTTATTCGTGAAAGATGAATTTGGAGTTGTTGGAGGAATTGGAGTTGTAATGACTAAATTCTTTAAAAAAATTCACGGACGATATAAATAAAACTTCATTTAACGTGTCGCAGAACGGAATTAATTTTTTTCCTTTTAAATTAGATGATTCTATTTTTTCTACTCCATTATGGATTCAGGTATATTATAGCTTAAAATTCCTCGTTGAAATTCATATCTTTTCATTTTCTACTTTACTTCTGAGCGTCGTTTTTTAAAAGTCTTTCCGAGTCATCTCGGCCACGTTTGTACACACGCTGATATTCATTCTTCTCATCGCAACCGCGTGCACACACATCGTCGAGTACGTATATACACGGACGCAGTCTCAATCTTCTCCAATTAAATTCTATTGGAATTTGCGAGCAAATGCCAATACCGGACGAGGTCGCTTCATTGTGTTCGGATAATGAGCGAGACGCAAGACTCCAAGTACAAAATTGAAGCACGAAAGGAGAGACAGAAAAATGAGAAAATGCTGAGTTCAACGAACCAAATAAAAATTGAAAAAAATTTATAAAAATTATTTCTCACTTTAAATTTATGTCGTATACAATTTTTTGACACGATCGATCGCTCGTAACGTGGATTATAATTTGCATACGTATATATCCGTGATACTTGTCGTCCATTCCCTGAGCATTGCCAAGTGAAAAATCCAAAAGATTTCGCCAATATAGAGACAAGAGGAGAGATAATGGCCTGACCCTGCTTCACTCTCTCGTCTCGTTCTTTCTCTCTCTCCCACTCTTTTCCTGACTTCCTTACATAATCGACATTGCACCTATACACCTACATATATACGTATTCTCTCTCTTATTTTCTTTTTTCTTCCCTCACTTGGTCTTTTATGAAACGACAGAATCGACCATTTCACCCCATGCTGTTCTCCTGGCCGATGAAACAAATGCGTTTTATTGTCAGCGGTGGCTGCATTGTCCATGCATTACTCTCACTCACTCAATAAATAACGTCTCTTTGTTTCGTTATAATTAATTGTTAGAGAATAGCCAATTAGTTTAGCAGAATTTTATCTCCTATCATTTTATTCATTATATATCAGGTTGAATGTTGCATTTTACGAGAAAAAAAATTTATAATTGCATTCCAGAGAAGTCATTTTTTTCAGCTAAACAGAGGTTTATATAAAAAAGCAACGAGAAATGATTTTTTTCGCCTGAAGATGCAGAAGAATTTTGCAAGATCAATAAAAGCTGTGAATAAGAGAATGATGAGATATTCTGGGAAAAAAATGTATATGAGAGCACGCAAATATAAATATGGAAAAAACAATGAAGAGTTGGCGCAGACACGAGGGGTGAGAAATCTCGCGCTGTGAGAGCAGATTCGTGCACAGCAGAAGTGCAAGAACCAACGGAGCAGCTTGTCGACGACCGACTCGAATATACATTTAACCGCGAAATGTCTGTAAAAGAGATCCGAGTAAGATGAATTCTTGGGGGCTAAATGGCCATTTTTAAAAAATCATAATAAAATATTATCACATTTTTATCTCAATTAAAATTATTTTTGTTTAAAAATCGTACATTTTAGATAAGTTTGATATAATTAAGATTATTGATATTGAATGGATTTGAGAGGTTTAAGACTAATTATAAATATTATCGCTCATGACGATCTTGCCCCAGACTCGTCATCTATATAGAAAATTTTTCTCTTTTGCGCCCTCTCATTCTTCGTCCCTCGTCGTGCGTAATTTACGCCGAGCACTCGAGGCTCGGTTATGCACTCGGTGCTCATTCTCTTCCAGGCTCTCTACACTTTCGTTTTTTTTCGTCCCGTTTTTTCGCGTCTTCCCTCGAGCCACCCTTCTTTTTCATACTTTTTCTCCTTCATTTCGCTTTCTTCATATTTTCACCATATTCACGACCAAAATTCGATTTTTTGACAGTTACAAAGATATGAGCGAGAATATAAAATAAATTTTCACTCATATAGTAGTAGGTACGTGGTTTGGTGTTACACAGATTTTGGCAGTCTTCCAAATTAAGTCGTAGATGGCGGTCAATACTGCGATGGGTGACCGTTTGGCTCGCACTGACTGGCGGGTCAGCTCTAAATGGAAGAAGTTTCCTTAAATCTATGAATCCTTTATATCTTTACAAAAGACTAAAAAATTTCGTCGACTGCATAAAGGAAATTATCGGAAGCCAAATGTAACGAAATGCAATGGAAACACGAAGCTGTAAAAACTTAACAGATTGCAATGATGATTAAAACTGGCTTAAGAAATAAATTTTTGAAACAAGAAGAACAAAATGGAAATTTGCAGAGTTTAAAATTATTATATCAAAATTGAAAACCAGACGTCTTTATTATTGTGAGGAATGAAAGACGAGAAAAAAAGCTGTGCCGATAAAAATCGCAAAATTGTAAATACCAAAATTATCTAATCTCAATATAATGACTGATGGATAATTCGGAATGAATTCAACGTGATACGAAACAAAAATTTCACTCTCACTGTTAAAAAATAAATTTTTATGCCATTTGGAAACAAACTGGGAATTTATTAAAAAATTGTCAACGACAGAAGAAAAAAATAGAAGTGCAGAGGTTAAAATTGTTCCGGTTTCACTTGGATTTTATTGAGTTTAACTCCGTGAGCTAGATAGAATCGTCTTCTGCATTATTTAGTCAATATAGCACCCTCTGGTGGAGTCTCTCTGTTGTGTGGAACGGCGACATCGACGATGAAGTGAAAGCTGCGCCAGCTAAAGGGTTTGCGTAAGGTTCAACACAATTTCTATTCTCCTCCCCATATGTATATGTGCGCGTACATGCATCGCTGGAAAACGTGAAAGCTTCTCTTCGGAGTTTCGCTCTGTTCTCTATCTATATTCTTCTTTATCCTTTGGTTATACACAACCCGAGCTTATTCGCTCTCGTAGACGACAGAAGGACCGCTTGGACCTTCAGAAATTTCCTTCACTCCAGGATGTGCTCCTCGGTCGCTCGCTCTTTCTCTCTTTCTTTCGTTTTCTCTTCGCCGGCGAATAATATCGCGCGAAGAAATGGAGACAACAGCACGCTCTTTCCAGACTTTCGCAATGAACGCTCTCTCTGTGGTTTTGAAACTGAGAGATGCTCAAGAATTCATTGCTCTTCTCTCTCTCCATTCAAAGCCTTTTATTAAATCTTCAGTCTTCCATCCACACATACACACTTCCTCGACTATTGTTCTCGATGTACTTTCTCGTCTATTTTTCCGAGCATATAAAACACTGGAAACAAAAATTCCTCTGAATTCTTGAAAGTATAATAAAAATGTTCCACTTTTTCACCCTTTCGATGAACATTTCTCGCTTCTCGAGTTTACAGATCGATGACTGGAGAAAAAAAAACGTTGAAAAAAGGAAAAACGTTGAAAAAAGGAAAAACTCCCAGTATCCTTGAAGATACTTTGAAGTTTGGAAAACGAGGAAAAGAGGAGTCAAGAGTGCAAAAAAAAATAATGGAGGATCATGAGAGAGGGATAGACAGGAGAGAGAAAAATATCGATGGGAAGGCAAAGGAACGCGAAATCAGAATAAGAAGATCAGAAGAGTTGTGGCCCCGCAGCTTTTTACCAGCAAAGCTTTTCCTTCTCTTCCTCGTCGTTTTTTATTCCGTGTTCTTTATCAACAGAGAGAAGCAAGAGAGAGATGAGAGAGAAAGAGAGAGAGAGAGAGAAGGGATGAGACTTGGACGTTGGGATTGTTCCTTCTGGCGTGCGGTTGAAAAGTTTTCTAAGTGCTCGCGCGCGCCTTTCTCCTTTTGTGTATATATACGTATATACACCTTTCGCTCTCTCACTTTCTAAGAAAATGAAAAGAACGTACAGAAAATCCCGCACTCGCGGAAGAGAAAAAAGTGTTGGAAGGTTAATCAGTTTCACGTGATTTATTCGCGAAATTGAATTTCCCGCATGGGATCCTCGCAAAACGCAGCCTTGCATCGACCGCAATGAATAACGACGAAAAAAAGTTATCTACTCGTTAAAATTTATAAGCTATATTTCTTAACTATTCATGGATTTGAAGTACTTTTTGGCAATAAATTTTTCAAAAAATTTGTCGTGGTATTTTGAAAAATGTTTAAACTTTTCATAGTTAAAATTAAATGATCAGAATTTTTTTTAAATATTCGCGTATTGACATAATTAATATTCTGAGTTTGTACATGAATATTTGTACACATAATTCTTAAGAAATAAAGAGATCGATAACATTACGTCAATGAAATCATTGTGGACCTTTCTCATCGATTAACCGTGAAATTTTGTTTCTCATTGAACGAAAATTCCTCGCGTTTGTTTTCTTAATTTTTTAATTTGGCACCGGTCTCGCACGACTGCCAATTGCAAATTCAATTTGAATGCGTCTGGACGTTGTGCAAACGAATTCTTATTTCATTTACACACGTTTGTTTGTTCAGGCGAGCGCTGCCGGGAAAGAAAGAAGAGGAGAAATAAGGAGGGCAGAAGTAGCAGCGAGAGACGGAGTGAGAGACAGAGAGACCTTGCCCATTGCCAGAGCTTTTTTCACACATAGAGTTCAGCGCGCCCTCCGTGTTCTTAAATGTGCAAAAATGTGTACATATCTGCTTGTCTTACGTCAATTTCTACAGGTCTGTGTGCCTGAATTTCTGTGCTTTGCGAAATCTTGCTTTCTTTGCCGTGTGTGCGTTTGGTGGAATGAGAGAGAGAGAGAGAGAGAGAGAGAGAAATGGAAAAATGAACAGCTCGTCTCGCTCTGGCTCACGAGGCAGCACACATCGTTTTCCTTCGTGAATGCTCAAAGGGACAAAACTCCCTTTTCACAGGTCACCGACTGCTCTATTACCTCTCGACGATTTTTCACCTTCGGGCTCTCTCTCGCCCGCCCTCGGAAAACTCTTTCAACCGGTCTACTGTTCGACGCTCATATTATATCCACCCGAACCGGCTCAAAGCATCCTTTTTTCGATTCTCGTCGAGTCTCCGCTATGAATAAATCGGAAATCATTCGTTCGAATACGCTTCTCATTCCCAAAACATATACTTTTTTTCCCTTCGAGCGAAAATCTCTGTTTTAATAGAGCCAAGCTCTTCACTCTCTCAAAAACATGTTTGTTGTTTCAATGGAGAATCAAGCCTCGATGATTTTCCCCTCAACCAAGGAACATATGAAAAAGAATTCATTAATTTTTCATGCTCTCTCGACTTCTGTTATGAATAAATCGAAAATCAAATACAGTTCCTATTTTCGAAACGGCTTTTTTCCATTTCGACGCATGAGAATGAATTTTTTCTCCCCACGATAAAAACAAAAAAGCAAACTTCGTTATTTCGATCGATAATGGACAACGTTCGAAAGATTTTTCCATAAGAAAATTCTGCGCATGAAAAAGGAGTAATTGAATTTTCGTAGTTGCTTGATCGCAGTGTTAATCGCGATGACGTCATGCATAGAAACGTCAAACTCCATGTGAGCGAGGGTAACGTGTGTGTGCGGCTGGTTTAGCGAGACCGCGAGTGTGACGTGTGTGACGGGCGGTGCTTCTGGCGGCGGTGGTCACGTCACGTACCACCGGCGAGAGAAACGTCCATGTGGGACCAAGAGAGAGCGAGAGGGAGAGAGACTGAGATAAAGAGAGCGAGAGAGAGAGAGAGGGTGAGGTTGAAAGCATCTCTCTCTGTCTTTATCTCTCTCATTCTCATCTGCATGGCCGTTATGTACGTGAAACGCTTGCAAATTTCAAACGGACCAGTGAACCGAATTAAACGAAAATCGGGACCGGTCGATAGGATTTTTGATGCTCTCTCTCCGCCGGGATCTTTTTTCTTTGGTTTCAACCCTATCTTTTGGTCTCTCGTTCTCTTTTATTGCCAGAATCTTCGGCAGATCGATCACTTTGCCGTTCCAAACAATTTTTTCGAATGAAACTTCTCATGGGACGTTTGCGCGATTTGTTTATGTCACTTCATATCGTCGTGATCCGGATTATAGTTGTATTTATGTTAAATTATGTGGAAGAGGTGGATGGTGCTGAATTAGAACAGTTTTTGTGTTAAATTAGAAGAGACAGGAGGATGGATTATAAACGCGAGGGTTGTGGAAGAGACACGTAGGACGATCGAGGAGTTAAGATAGCGGTTGCTTGGATACCCACAGCTGACCAAGAAAGCCAGAGAGCCTCATAAGAAGCAGACGAAGAGATTTATATTTTGCTTAGGCGATTCTACGCTGGGATGCTTCATCGATGATGAAATAATTTACTAATAATAATTCACTTGTTACAACTGAAGTAAGTGAAGTGAAGAAACATGGCAACTGAAATGTTATGCAACGAAAATCTTTGCAATAAATTTCAATAAAAGGTTCAATTATAAAAGACTGCATCGATTGTTGTTCACATCAAGTGACTGTTGTCCAATGAGCTCTTCGTCCTATAGAATTGTGCTCCAATGAAATTTCTCTGTGCGCTGTGAAATTGCACATTCATTCCGGGAAAACGTGTGTGCGAGTTTCTTTGAAAGTACAAAACGCGCCACTTGGAATTTCGTGAATGTTCACGAGAATTCGCTGATGGACTTGCCGCGAGCGAGATACGAGAGGAGAGAAGAGATGAGTATCGAATTGCACCGAGAAGATGAGGCCAAAATTGGCATACTGCCTGATGCTAATATTCTGTTTTACTCCAGTCTTCATACAGAAATTCTAAATCGTTTCATCTTGTCCGTGATAGCGTCTTATCTCCGGAGCTTACAATTGGATTCAATTTACTTGGTTGGCAATCGTCGTTGAATATATATAAATATATATTATATATAATTTAACAAATCTTGAGACAGAAATTAGAAGCATCAGGGAGACCTCGACTATTATTGTTTCTAGTCTCTTAATTTCAAGAAAACTATTTTGTAAAATATATTTAAAAAATTAGTTAAAGAATGTACGTATTATCGATATACACACGAAAGATCAATTTAATGTTAAAATTATATTTAGTATTCATTTTCTCAGAACTCTTAAATCGTTAGAGCCTTGTCCGTGATACTGTCTCTGAAGCTTTTATCCTGTATAATTAAATTTGATTCAGCTCTTAATTGAAAACTTTTGTAGTGATTTAGAAAAATATAGTTGAAGAGTGAAATTGAATATTATTTAAAAAAATCTAAAAGCTTATCAATTGCTATTTCTACTCGTCGATTTATTTTTAGAAAATTTTTGCAGAGTAAAATGGCATAAAAAAAGAACATCAAACAATGATCGCGTTTCGTAACACGGGGATTAGTCGGCAATTATTTTGCAACGCTGATAATTATATCCTCGGATGTATTACGTGCAAGCTCCGGTCGTTAAACCGTCGATTGGATTGAAAAGAGCGGACTGATGATTACGTAAAAGGCATTTCTCGATATGCAATCATAGAAAGGGGGTAGAATTAACGTCACGTTTTGATGACGTTTTCATCAAATGCTTTTATTCTAAATTTTCTTTTCAAAGTTGAAAATAAAATAAAAACACACTTCAAAAAAAAAATGTCTCGAAAGTGTTGGCAAATTCTCAAGAAATTTTAATTTCGGAAGTACAATTTTTTACTTTTTCATCATCGCTTTTCTCTTCGTCCCGACGACAAAAAATTCGACCGAAAAAGGGGTGAAATCGCGAACGCAAAGTGACAATATAGCGAGCTTTTTTCTAAAATTATTTCGACTAAAATGCACGGGGCTACTGCTGTTTTCACTGGCAAGAAATAAACGTCTGGCAGCGAGAGAAGGAAAAAAATGCGCGCATGCAAAGATATGAGAATAAAAAAAACAGAGAAGGAGAAAAAATTCCGAGCTATCCCCATGAACGACACGAGGCGAACACTCGTTATTACGGTGTTCTCCTTCTCTCTCTCTCTCCCTTACCGACATCCGGTGTGTGCGCGCGGCGCGATTAAAATCCAGGAGGAAAAACGCGCGTGGATCCAAGCCCGAGGCGCGAGAGGGCATCCGATGCGAATTCAAAAAAAAAAGTAAAAATGACGGAAAAAGAAGGATCCGGAGGCAAAATTGAGAGCAAAATAAAAAGGTAGAAAGGATAAAATGCAGATGAACGCGGAAAAAGTAGTACGAAGTGCGTTATTACGAAGACGTAGAAAATGAAGATTTATATTCGATATTAAGGACGGATAATGAAGAAAAAAATACTGGAAGATTTTTTTTTCCCACCAAACTGAGAGACCGGAAACGTCAGACGAAAAATTTGTTTGCAGAGGAAGAAAAACTAACTGCTCAACAGAGAATGCAATTTTTTGTTACAAAGTCGATCGTCTGTATAGTTATGTATATCAGCGACTTGTAATCGAATATTCGCGAGTCAAGGAAAAGAAAACGGGAGGCAAAAAATGACGTTCGATGGCAGAAGGGAAGATATTAAAATTCTTGAATAATGCAATATTCGAACGATACAGCACAGAGAGTGAAAGAGAGACACGAATACAGAGAGAGAGAGAGAGGGAGAGAAGATGAATTTCGATATCGCTTTCCTATCTCATCATCATTCCTATAATGTAATAAATTAAACTTTTTAATTAAATCGAAAAGTTTCATCGCTACCTGTTGTTTCATTTTTCGAATAGATCGAAACTAACTTTACTATTTTTATGTCAATAATATTTTTCCGGTAAGGATAATATCGGTGAATAAAATTTAACGGAATAATATGATAAAAAGGATTCAAGAAATAACTTCGTCTAAGGAATTTAAAATAATTTTCATCTCATGCGAATAAGCGGAAAATTCTTATACACGTTTTTTCAATTATTATCTCGCCTATCTCTCACTTCCGGAGATCCTTTTTAATCACTTTTTTCATGTATAACACGTTCGTTTAACGTATGCATAATAATAATAAAAATAGCCGTAAGAACTAATGAAATTTGGCGGTGCTCGGGTTCCCTTATCTCGTTCGTTCATTATTCCATTTTTATTCCCGTACGTGCTATATTCGGTCCGCGATAATTCCTCGAACTGGTCCCGATGAAAAAAAATTCCTCGGTTTTCCGCAAAATTTAAATTTGAACAGACAATGGTAAAAAAAGAGTGCATGAAAGATTTACATACATCGTCGTGTTTCCTTGTTATTCCGAGTCGCATGTTCACGGTCGTTCGACGAACTTATCGTCACGTGTTGCCAGCCCGACGATGATTTCAAGTTTTTATCTCAATTTTCCACTCCTCGAGGCTTATCCCGCCGCGGTCCTCGCGAGTACTCTTCGAATCACGTGCGAAAGAAATGCCGAAAATAATCGTGGAAAAACCGCACGAGAGGAATATTTGCGCGATCGATTCGCATCGATCGAAAAAAAAATTACGAAATAAAAACACAGAGATATATTTCGTTGTTTTTCGAAAACTTGAAAACCCGATCACTTGATTGTAGAATTGTCCTTATTTCAGAGTATCCAAAAAACGAAACGAAAGAAGACCGATGCACAAAATTTTGTTTAAGTACTTTTTGGACAAAACTTGAGTCTCTTTTTCCGGGTTCGGCGGTTCCCCGGTCACGTTGCCCGAGTGGTAACACCTGCTCGGTGGAAATCGCGCGGCGAACTAACACCTAAGAGAGGACGCGGTCCAGAGCTCAGCATCCTCAGCGAGTGGAGCCGAGCACGCGCGAAATTCCACCCCCATTCCCGAGGGATAGAGCGAGAATCGGAGGGGGTAGGAAGCTCGCGCAGGGGCTCAAATTCCCCTCGATTCTCTCTCCACGCTCCGGCTTGTGTTCTCTCTCCCCTCTCGCGATTCCTCCCACCTCCTGCGGGTTTGCTTCCGCCTAAATTCAGCAGCGTGCAGGCTGACGCACGTCACGTAGCATCGCCGTGGCCCTTTTCACTCTTTTACTCTCCCCCTCTCGCCCTCTCTCCCCGCCGAACTTTTCCCGAGCTTTTCACCTCTTTCTCTCTTGTCGTCTCGCTTATGCTCTTCACGCGCCCTTCCTCCTGCCTCCTTTTTTTTCTGTTAACTTCTCTCTTTTTCTCTTTCTCGCTCTCCCGCTATCGCCGCCTGGCGGAAATCGCTCCCGCGCGAAGCGCAAAAAGGGTGTCAAGGGGTGAAGCATTCGCGCGTCACGGCACACCGCTACGAAACCTCCTTCACTCTCCTTTTCCATTTTTATCTTTTTTACTTCTTTTTTTTGTTTAACGTATTGCTTTGCTCTCTTTTCCTCTCTCTCTCTCTCTTCTTTATCTTTTTCTTTCTTCGTCACTGTGCATTTCAGGCATGAGTCGTGATCCTGTTCGCGAACATGGAACGGAGAGCCGGTAATAATTGTCCGAACGACTGAAGTGACTCCTCTCATCTCTGCCGAACCGCGAAAAGCTTTTTTCACGCGAAAGGTTTCAATTCCTTCGCTTTTGCTCCAAAGCTCAATCCTCCCTCTCGTTCCTTTTTCCTCTCGCGAATTCACATGAAAATATTTAGACCGCTCTGAACCGTTTGATTCATCGGAAAATTCTTTTCTGAATTATATTGTCTAAATTAAAAAAAAGTTAAAAATTAAGATTCTCGTTCGTTTTGTCAGAATCTCTAAAGCTTTCAGGCTGACAAGAGATAGAGAAGAGGGTCATCGTGCCGTCTCGGCGAGCATATAACGACTGGTACAATTATATCTGTATAACTCCCTTCAGAATATTTTTTTAATAGAAATTGAAAAAAATCCTGAAGAGGCATCGGAGAAAACTCCGTCTCGAAAGGAAGATATTCGAATGGAAAAAACGAAGATGCAATTGTTATAGAGGCAGAAACCGGAGACAGAAGGACTTACGGATGAAAAAGAATGAGAACGTTCGTTCGGTGGTATCGGGAGACGAGTAATACCTGACAGAAATCATAAAAATAAAAAATAATAATAACAATAATAAAAGATAGTTAATGCCTACGCTACATTCCGATACTCTTTTCTCAAGTTCGATCCGTGTCCGCGTGTACGAGTTTTCAACTATCTCTCTTTTTCTCCATTGGTGCATCGACCTGTTGACTCCTCAAGAACGTGAAACTCCTACGGGTCTCAGCCAAAGAATGAGACGAAGAGGAAGAAGGCAGGAGAAGATAATCGACTCGAGGAGTTTCCTCGGCAGGACTTTTTCGTTCTCCCTCTCTCACTGGCAATGTTACAAGTGAATTTCATATAATATAATCCTGCTCGGGGAAGCAAGATGTCACGAGGACCCGAGCAATATCCGCTCTCTAAAAAAAAACGTGCTCAAAATTCGAGAAAAAATATTAAAAACGACAAACAATTTTTTTCTCAACTATTTCAGAATTCAATAAAGTCTCGTTGAAGCTCGATCGTGTGTTCGTGACAAGAAACTATTCTGCGTGATGCATCGTTCTGGGTAGGAAGAAGTTTAGACGCGAATTCGCGAGGCCGGAGATTAAACCGGGAGTAGCTTAACGAAGCTATTCAGGGTCGTCTGAGAATTTATACATAATGTTTATTCATCTGTGTCCGTTGATGAGCTGTTACAAGTGAAAGATCCGTGGAGAGCTCTCTATTTCTCTCTTTCGTAATCAGAGGCTCGATAAATATTTGATCGAGCCATCGATGAGCGCGAGATTTGTCCTCGTGGCTCTTCATTCGAGAATCGATCACAACCGAGTGTGGACACGGAGGAAATTCTCCTCTCGAAACTTAATTTGCTCGCCCCGCGCGCGCAAAATCTCACCGGCAGCTTTTAATGGACCAACTTTTCCACCGAAGTTTTCTCCAACAAAACGTAAAACTTTGTTCACATTATGACGCGAGAGTGCGAAGGAGTTGGAGAAATGAGAGAGAACCTAAATAAGACAGCGATCCGGAGAAAACCTCCGAGCCTCGTGCACTCTGCTGATTGCTTTGTAACCAAGGATTCTCATAACTTCGAAGATTAATCGTTTTTTCCCCGCTTTTATCTCGCTCTCCCTCGTTTTTCCCGAATTTTCAAAATGGATCGCAGAGAAAGTTTCGAACTTGAAATTTGTCTTTCGAATAACCAAGAATACTCGACGAACTCAAAATATTATAAAAATCGTTATCGCAAAGCGATTAATTAATAATACAAATCATTTACTAAACTTGCCTCATTCAAGAATTGAATTTAATGAGACTATCATAAAAATTCATTCGGGTAATTAAAAAAATGTCTTCCCTCCATATATTTTGCAGAAATGTACTTTTAATTAAAAAGAAATTTCCTTCGACATGCACCATCGCGAAATTAGTGGAATATTTATCTGGTAGCTCGTAAAACATAGCTCGAGTTAATGGAATTGTTGGCCAAATATCTTTCTATATCTTCGTGTGAATTTTTTTTATTTCCGGCCGTATCTGTACAATGTCATGTCGATATTAAATTTTCCTGTTGCATGATAATACTCATCGAGCCTTGTACGAGGATGGGTAAGCGTACGAGTGAAACGCAGGAGGGGGAGGGGGGGTTGGATACGAGGGTTGGAAAAGCGAGATGGTTTCACATGGACGCGTCTCAACAGGATATGCACCGACGAGTGAGGAACGTAATTGACGTGGCCACAGGGATATTGCTCGTTGATGAAACATCACGCTATGAACCAAAAGCTAAACGACCCTTTCCCCTATCTGCCCCCTTATTCTCTTTAAACCATTTGACCCTCTATGAAATTAGTGCCGACAAAACGCAAAAACAATCGGCTTAAAAGTACGCGAACACTTCGATGCTCGCTTTATTCGATATCGCCGAACGTTTTTCTACCACCGGTGCATATTTTTGGTCATGACATAAAAAGCTCCACGTGTCACACATTTTTAGTTTTACTCTTCATTCCGTTCGTACAGTCCAGATTTAATCTATTTAATTATTTTATTCGGTACCGTTGTTGATTCCAGTAAAACGTCCGTTGTGGTACGTTTTGCAAATTGCTTCAAAAGCCAACAAAGTCAATTGAATTCGGAGGATATTTCGATCAAATATGTATTTGGTATTATGTGGGGAAAATATTAAAGTACTTTCTGGCGACGTATATAAATTTGAGCAGAGAGTGCGAGGAAGGAGGTGGTGAACGTTGGGGATGGGAGGCCTAAGTAAATTCGTATTTAACAAGGTTATTAAGCTCGCAAAGTTACCAAGGTGACAGAGGTAGGAGAGAATGAAAATACGAGACGCGAGCGAGGGAGAAAAAGAGCAGGATGTTGGAACTGCGGAGCAAAGTGCGCATAGTGGTGTAATTGTTATTAACAGTCGGCATTAGAGACGTATAATGTACACATATGTATGTACAAATATACACATACAAGTGTATATAAAGATACAATGTGTAATGTTTAAAAGGAATTGTGGACGCGTAGAGAAAAGCTCGGGCGAGGCGAGCAGCGGGAAGGTCGAAAAGCCGAGTAAAGCTTAACGCTGTGGGTCGAACTCCAAGCTCCGGGTCCCCCCGGCCGTTCGTTTAACATGAAAGTTTGTACAAGGGCCGAAAAGTCTGTGGAGGGAGTAGTAAACCTTCTCGTTAAATTCTCGTCCTCGCAGCAGCAGAGCGCGCGAGCTTTCACGAAATCCCTGCGACCCGAAAATCTCTCTGCTTTATAATGTGGGGTTTTTAGAGAAAAAGATCTGAATGCCGGAAAAGGTGAAAATAACGATCTGAGTAATGCTAAGATTGACAGTGATTCGAGGATAAATCAAAATAAATCGATACGCCCAGTATTTGCACGAAATTTGTATAATATTTATGAAAGGTTTGACGTTTTTTCTAAAGATGAAAAACGTATCGAGCGACGGTTTTTTGCGATTTTTCAAGTGGACAAACATCCAAATCGGAGGAAACTTCTTCCTAATCACTGCTACGTATATCTTGATGTCAATTGCATTACCATTCTTGTTTCTGTACGACTGTTTGCTTTAAGAAAACAGACCGAAACGTCCTAGGTTAATTGTGAGCGCAGAGTCGCCGGCGCGCGTGCACCGACATACATACCTTTCTGTTTGACGATCGAACGGGCGTGAATTCGGCGAGCGTTCAAGCTTGTAGTGTCAACTTCCGGCTCTAGTTGTTCCCTCGATAATATCGTTACGTAAGCTTTGCTTCTAATTTGTTATTTAAACACCGACGAAAAGAACGAGGCAAATTTAAATCTTGGAGTCTTCTTTGCCTTTTCGTGATTGCAAACATATTTATGCAACTCATACAATAATATATTTTCTTATCACGACCTAAATTTTTAGAAGATATCTGAGATTGTTTTGTAGTCAATGAAGATATTCATACATTGGATGTTGAATGTACCATCAAAAATCAAATAAGTGAAATTGTGTTATTGCATAATATGAATTCAAATCTATTATGCGTAGCAAATAGAAAAATAATGCATAGCAAAGATACGTAAGGTCATGTTAGATGACTCTGATTTTCGAGTATGTTGATCTTGAATCAATTTGCAACAACTTTTCTTAATAAACATTAGCTCAAAATTCACATGGTACAAAGATAAACTAACAATAAGATCGAATTTTTGGATTTCATCACTGTACCGACAGAACTATATACTTTAACCGAGAAAAACGGGCAGTGGAATTATTATCGACCCACCACTCAAACGTCACATTGATGGCAGTCTACACCAAAAGTCAAGGTTCAAAACAAAATCATAAAAAATCGCTGTGAATCTGTGTCAAACGGTGCAAACCAATAAATTTAAACTCACCCTTTCTGGAATTCGTGGTTTGAAGGATCATACTTATTACAGTGTAGTGGAGTCCAATAGGCCAAATCCAAATTTAAGTCCATTGTTGTTGTCCGTCGTAGATACCTATCACACAATGGGTTGGAATCAACGCTTTCAGGAATCGTTGGTAATCTGCAAGCGCACATTTTTCATCAATACAAACATCAATTTCTACACAACCACATATGAATCAAATGATTTGTAAATTGATTGAAGTTTGTATTGTATTTTTTTGTATTGTATTGTATTACAAAAATGTAAATTATTGAAGACTACGTATGTAATTCATAAGAGATTATACGTTTTATTACACAAAAATTCTTGCATCGTTCGGTTCGTCCTGTAATTATTAAGAGCGTTTTTACAATCAAGTAGGTCAGTACTGGAACATTAGCATTTAAATTCGCGAAATTGTTGACTTTGAGAATATTCAGCTTGAAAGAGCGTTTTTTCGGTAATTTTTTATTTCATCAACCACAGGATGAAATTAAATGCATTTTTAGGGAGTCAAAGCAAGGAAAATCGTTAATGAGCAAAAAAGTTGGTCACTTCATAAGCGACCGAGTTTTTCTCCATCATCTGCGGCGAAACCACGGTTTTGTCTTTATTTCCCTGATAGCAAGAACGAGCGAGATGGCGAAAGTATGAAGCTGTCGCTCATTCTATCGACATTCCTCCCGGATGGATTGTTCGACCCTAAAATTGCCATACCTGTGAGAAAATTCCGCAAAGTGTTGCTTTAGCATCAGTTCGTGGAATTTCTCATAATTTCGTAAAGCTTCGCGACTCTGCCTCATCATTATTCGCTCCACTTCGAAACAATTGCAAAAAAAGCTGCAGAGAAAGTATAAAAAAAAACGGAAATAATTCAAATCGCTGTCATCATAGAAATTTTTCAACATTTTTTCTTCCAGGACAGATAAGTGGACAATGTAATAAAAATCGGTGGTTCGGGGAGGAAAATGAAGGGGGAAAAATGGTAGTGCAGAAATATGGCCTGGGAAGAGGAAATTGGAGAGAGTCTCGGATCGACGAGAGTACCAATAGCACGAACATGCACTTGCCTCATATATGATAATTACATATCCTCGACTAATAGACGTTTCGAGCCCAATCAGCCAGGCTTTAATTGGATTGACCTCGACTCTTCGATGCTGAGAACGTTGCAAATAATGGCTTCTAACGCGAGGGATCTTTTCTCTCTCTTTCCTCTTGACATATTCTATATGGAGACGCCAAATTTCTAGGTAAAACCACTCAAAAAATTATTCAACAATTTCATCGTTTCAAAAATTTCGTAGCCTATACATATACACTGAAAATGTTTGAAGTTTTTAGCGATTGTAGTCATCGGGGTTAAGCGAACAATTAAACGTGAAAGTTAAATCGCTCATTTTATTTGTATATAGGACGTTGAAGCGAAAATTCCGTTACGATTCTCGAGCTTGCAATAAATAAACATGATTAATGTCGTAATCGTGCTTACCGGGTTGAAAGGATTTCATATTTATTCGCATAATAAAGGGCGCGATTGTTTGAGCTTTTTGAACGAAAATTTACGCTTTTCAACGCGTTTGCACGTTCGTCATGAATTATTAACATTCTCGGGCTGTACACACAGGTGGAAATTGTATCGAAATCGAAATATGCCAATTCAGAGCTGAAAATTCGTCACGTTGGTGAGCTCCGTTAAACTCGGCTCATACGAATTTTCAAGCAAGAAAATCAACGAATAAAGAATAAATTGGAAAAAAAGAATTCAAAAAGCGCCCTTTGACAATTTTCCATGAATTTCTCTCGGCTTCCTGTCGAAGTGTTTGTTTTGTGAAAATAAAGAAAGTAAAATCGACAGTGGGCGAGTGAAAATACACAGAGGGTGGAAAAGATATGAGTGGAAGGGAGAGAACAAGCGTCCCGATGCGCCACTGAACGTAAACTCGCGTGGTTACTCGTTCGGCGATGGGATGACGAAAGCAGGAAAATGGGAAAAAGAGGTGAGGCGCGGAGGGGAGGGGAGAAAAAAAGCTCGGCACGCGCGAGCAAGAGTTTTCCGAGCCTCGCGGGAACACTTAGGCTTACTTTGCCAGTTTTTTCACGTCTTCCATCCTGGCCCCTCGTTTCTCGAGATTTTCCTCGCCGTACACGTAACTTTTTCCTCTCTTTTTTTGTGTCAAGTCCGGGAAAAGGCCGGGGCTCGTTTTTTTTCGCTTCTCGAGATCCTCGCGCTGTCTTCACCTTTTTTTTGAGCCGCGCCCGACCCCTCGTTCAAAACATTCGTCCACCGGGACGACCATCCCGACTTTCTTTCAAAAGTTAACGCTCCGATTTAGAACCTGAAATCGTCTTGGCCCCCGAGCCACTTGCGAGTGAAAAGTCCCTTGTCGTAAATTTTTATCGGAAAATAAAGAGGGACCGATAAAAGAAAATTCATGCGTTCTTTTTCACGAGAACGAAATTGTTTCGACCCCTTTTTCACGTTTTTCTTATTTCCCTTTTTTTATTGTTTTTTTTATACATCGCCAAGTGACCGTGCTCGTCGTTCTTGAAAGAAATCAATTAAAAGCCTAATTCACTTTTATACGTCCAATTCCGAAGTTAGCCGCGTATACGAGTCGGTGAGGCAGAACGAGTAGTGCCAAACGAGGAGACTAGGATGGAAAATGCAGAGAATGAAGCGAGCAGAAGAACACCTGTTTCCCATTGCGAGAGATTTAACAAAGTTTAAATTCTCATTATCTTCCTTCCATAGCCAGAAGAAAAATTCGACTACGGTAGATCTATATGTGTATACCCGGATTTGTTCCCAGCTAAGAAATCTCTGCCTGAATCCAAGACGTGGATAATTGAATATTTGTTTTCCCATTTTGTCCCTTCCGGGACAAATGCTCTTGTAATTTCATTACCCAGCGTTCTCAAAATCATTTGATCACTCCACGAAGAGGAACACCCTCAAGTATCCATACTCCGCTCAATTCTCATTCAAGAAACGTTTGGCAGAAACTCTTGAGGAATTAAAAGCCAAAATTTGAAGAAGCGAAACCGGATGGAGCAGTTTATAAAATTTTGGCAAGGACATAGCAGTTTGGGGAAGAAAGCGATGGAACGTGGAACGAGGTGGGAGGAAATGGATGGCACGGACAGAAGTTTATTTCGCACCGAGAGAAGTCTCCAGTGGAATTGCATGGAGAACAAGCCACATGCAGCTTCTGTAGTAGACAGTTCGGTTGCGCACAGCCAGGGAAGAGCGAAATTCTCGAGGCCCGAGAATACGAGAAATACAAGCTCCTCTCTTCCCTCCCCCTCCCTCCCACCCTCTCGCTTATGCTCCCTTCCTCGCTGGATCGAAGCTATACGCTTCGAAGTTGTTATCGCTAATGGCCACCTGTTATCAGAGACCATTCGATTTTAACTTCATCCCTCTTTTCTCTCTGCTCCCTTCGCGCTTGCATTCATGCGGCGAGTCAGTGCACTCGCGGCCTCGTTCGATTTCCACCACGTACCTTTCGCAAAATGTTGAGTATTCCTGCGCTAGGACCAATCCCTTCGCGACTCTTTCACAGTCTCCCAGTTTTCTCTGTCCATTCGCCAACCATTTTCACCCGTTAATGAAAATGCACCGAAAGCAGTCTCATTATTATTTCCTTTTCATTCTGTTTATGAGACGTAAAAGAAAGGGGATAAAGGAAGGGCAAAAAATGTGCATCCACCGAGAATAAAGAGAAAACGCGATATCTGAGTATCCATTCAGAAGGTAACGCCGAGTGCTGAAAAATTTCCGTTATTAATCCAACGTTGTTACGGCCGGCGTTAAAAATGTTATTTTCACTTTTTGTAGCTTGCATCAACGTTGATTTAAAAGTTGAATTTATCCAGAAGTGAAATTGCTTCTTTTCCTGATGGTCATTCTGGGATTAGATATAGCGAAGACCATATTTAAAGTGAATGAGTTCATTTTGCAAGTTCATTTTGCAAGTCAAAAACTGGAAAACTTCATCCAGCTGCATACTTCGCGGACTTTTGGACTTGCGCTTTGTGTGCCGCTTTGAGATAAACCTCGCTGCTCCCTCTCCGCTACTACCGCTTTTACTCCCTTGCTCGTTTATCACATACTTTGGTCTGCGCGGCAGGCAGAAAAGCGACGTACACCTAAACACGGAA
This sequence comes from Cremastinae sp. B BG-2022a, assembly GCA_030522605.1. Taxonomy (NCBI): domain Eukaryota; kingdom Metazoa; phylum Arthropoda; class Insecta; order Hymenoptera; family Ichneumonidae; species Cremastinae sp. B BG-2022a. Next base: position 38,426 of record JAPYYX010000215.1, read on the forward strand.
ATAGCGGAAATTACTTTTGCAGGATTTTGAATTTACTCCGTACCACAGCATTCTCCCTTGAAACAACTTAAAATTCTCTTCTTCCTTCATTGTCTGAAAAAGTTCAATTTTCCCTAGGACAGCGACAGAATTCTCTTTGCGAGACAGATCGATCGAAATATTTTTGTCGAAGGCGGAAAAAAGACAAAGCGGTAACGAGGTGTCAAAGCCTTGCGCTGCCGAGCGCGGACCGTTGGCAGAGATCGAGAGGAAAATTTGTCTCGATCTTCCTGGGCATCGCTCTCTCTACCCTCGTCTCGTTCCAAGCCGCACGAATCTTCTATCACTATTCTTCCACACCGCTATCGTTGTCTCACTATTTCTCTGTGTCGGAAAAAGCCTTTTCTCCAACTGCCAGCAATGGTGTTCAATAACCCATCCCGCAAAACCGCACGCCACAGACCTCGCTGCACCGAGGCAGTCGCAAGAACGACAGATACTATCAATACATTCTTCCCAACGAATACACCTACAGACACCTTCAGGTCTCTATAAACATACAGGACTCGTCACGCGAAAACGTCGGATCGTTGGTATTGACGTTGACAGGAAATCAGCAGATATGATTGATCATCAAAAGTTGATCGAATGTTTTAGAACAAAATGGTGTTGATAATTCCAGCTGAACGATCAATGGGAAATGCATTTTTTTCGATTATTGACGTCGATTTGCGAGAGAGTCTGTAGATGGCAATATGGAACAGCGAAAGACTGCTGTCCGTTCCGTTTCTCTCTCCAGTTTGGTATACGTTCGACCAGGCAAACCGGACACTTGATTGGATACTCGGGAGAGTACGTTTTTGATGATGCGCTTCCACGCCGCACTCCTGTCCGATACGGATGAACACAGGCTCGAATTTTGCTGTATGAGAACGTACGAATGTTTCATCGAATGCCCGGGACGATATGCTCCATTTATTCGCTACATAATCCATTGGGTTATCCGTAAATTTGTGTCAGGGCGTATGTGTACTGTGTGTGTGTGTGTGTCTGTGTATGTGCAATTTTGCAGAATGGCAGAACCCGGAAGGATGTGCCCACACAGATTCGATAATGGACATCGATTATCCGGCAGCTAAAAGAAATGCAACTTTGTGGATATTTTTTTCATATCTCGACGATTTTCCATTTCTCGGGAGATCGAATCATCCGGCAAAACTGGAGCGAAACAAAAAAGGATAGACACGCGAACCGTTTTATTTTCCAACCGGGTTGTTCGGCTTTATCGCTTTTGGCTCTATAACGTCGGAGTGTCGTCGGGAAGGAAAAAAGAATAAAATCGAAGGGGACATTGATTATTTATCGGAAGCCGATTGTAACCAATTTCGCTGGCCAGGCAGTTTTTCACTATCCATGATATCAAGCATGATAATTAAGCATCAGAATTTAAAAAAAAGAACGAAAAGCGAAAATGTTAAAAAAATAAGGGTGGAGGTGGCTTTGTTGATGTCAAGTTTCATCATTCCGGTTGGTTAAATACGCCGTGATGGGGAAAGCGCAAAACGTCTAGTCGTTTGCAAGCGGAGTCTCATTATCGCAGACAGGATGATCGGGCTGATGCGCTCCGGCTCGCGATTCTCCTCATCCTGAAGAGCTACAACGTCGCGTCCTCAGGAATCCTATATCCTGGATTCTCATCCTCGATCCTTTCAAAATCCCGTTTCAGTCTCCGAAATCCTCTCTCCATCTCGAATATTGGAAACTACAAGCTCTCGGCTGATTATCCGATTATCATCAAAAGTCCAATATCCCATTCAAAGCTTTGCGTATCCATTTCATTGATGAATTCTGAAACAATAGACTGTTTTCTTTGGGTAATGATATCTTGAGGATAATTCTTGAAATTTTTATTATCGTTGGTTTAATATGCATGATTATAATGGATCTCGAATTTTCCTTGATGGATTCTTCCACTTTCATTACGAATATGCCAGCTGAAAATTGGAAATTAAAGGAATATCCGATGGATTTCGATCACGCCGACTCGAATAAAGTAGAAATGGTTATTTCATGATTCCGGGAGTCTGTTTTTCTAGTAGCTCATCCACGTTGACGATGCGCGCCGCGAATCAGGAGCAACGGCCTCCGGTCTCCCTGACAGACTCACGTCGTCGAGACTCTCACCCCTTTTTTCAGCCTCGACATTCCCACTCGCTGTTGCTTCAAGCTCGAAATCTCCGTATATGCTATCCAGAAGCGAAAGACAAGGACGACTTCGAGGGGATACACGACTCGCTGTGTATATACTCTTGTGAGGATTCAGGTCAACTCTAGCACTCCTCGCGTTTCCTCACACCCCTACCCCCAGCTCCAACCCGCTTTCCCATTTATCTGCTCTTCCGAAGCCTGCTGTCGTTCACCCCGCCAGACAGAAATGTATTTTCCCTCGGCGGGTATGACTCCGACGTTATAAACATCGCGCTTCCTTCGACATTGCATTATCGATGACAGTTACACGTCCTTCATAAATATTTTCCTCCCCCTCCTCCTGCTCTATTAAAAATTACTCGATAACTGTAGTAGTTGGAAAAAGTATCCTTCTTCGTGTTTTTTTTAATTGAAAATGAAAAAAAGCGTTTTCAGGATTGTCGTCTATTAAAAGTGGAAAGGTGAGAAGAGGGAGAATGACGCGATATCGGTAGTTTCTGATCAATCTTTTAAAGCAGGGTGAATCCTTGAATTATTTATCGACCAACATTGTTGACTTTCATCAGCGTCTGGTACATTATTTAATTTTTTTTCGTTGACGGTTTCTTTCAAGAGACTGTTTAATTCGCGACGTATTTCTCGGCACATTCTCCCGGTGGAAAGTCTCCAGCCAACTGCGATCCGGGACCAATTCTTCTGTACCCTTAGCGATTGTTAACCTTGCCAGGCTGGTAGGGGTGTGCCGGTGATTATTCATCACCGCGGCTGCAGAAGTCAGGAGGGTGAGAAGGACGGTGGATTGCTCTCGAGCCTATTCGCTCCCTCGAAAAAGAGAGAGGCGGAGAAAACACGTCCAACACGGTCGTGTTTTAAAGGGGATGCGGAAAACCCTTTCTCAAACTCGTATGTGTAACGCCCTGTGACGGGAGCGAGTATATTCAAGCCTTGTTTTGTCTCCTCGCGGATCCTCGACTCGTGTCACTCGTTATTCCATTTGTCAGACAACCCTGACAGATTTAACTCGGATGTGTACATTATATCCTTGAATAATGAATTTATCATTTTCTTCAACTTCCACGGAGGAGACGAGAAGAGAAAAAAATGGCGATACGAGCAAAAACATGAAAGGGCGAGAAAAAAATGTGTATACAAAATTACGGATTAAAATAAAGATGGTTAAAATTCACGTCAACGTTTTATCGTTAATCTCGGTAGATATTTCGATGAAAGGCGAGAATTCATCAAGGCACGCTTGACGTAACGCGTCGTAGAAAATGGTAGCGATGATCGGAACGGACAGCTCCAAAATGGCAGGCGTTACGCCGAATTTCATGGATGAAACACGATTTTAGCTGGTGAAAATTTTGGACCGATATCGGGGAAAACATTGGCCGTTGGTTGGCTAGACTGGTTATATGCCACATCAGTTATCGCTACGTTCATGTCACTGTGTACCCGACAGCCAATTTCGTGCGCAAACTTGCTCTGATCCCTCGGACTCGCGACGTCACTTTAACCTCTCCACCGCGGTACCCTTTTTTTTTCTCGCGTGCCAAATTCACCGGGTGAAACTTCACAAGATCGAGCCAGGTTGACGTGCCTCCTGGCACTTTTAACCATTTTTTTAACGAAACGCGAGACCCAAAATACCAAGATTTTTCACCATTTTTTTAAATGAAAAAAAAAATAAGCCAAAGAGAAATAGAAGGCAAAAAGTCACTCGCAGAATCCCTTTGTAGGTTTTGGGCGTGGACTCATATCGTTGGAAAGAGAGAAAAAGAGTGCAGCCGTTTGTGCATCGCTCATCACTCGCGTCACGATCCCTGGTACACAATGTGCGACGACTTTTGACGTTTTCGCCGACGCGCACCTGTGCGATCTGGAAAAAATGTGAAAAAAAAAGAAATCAACAACAGACGCGGAGAAACGGAATAAAAGAGCAGAGGCTGTGTGATAACGAGAAAAAAGGTTTCTTTTTTTATTCAGGGCTTGAAAAATTGTTACACACACGGGGACACCCTACTCTTGATACGGTGAACCGAAAAAAAGAGGAGGAAGAGAGAGCTTTCTGGCGAGCGTCATTTTGGCGTCAAAGAAAGTGTCTGTCGGTTCAATGGACCGCGAGGATTAAACGAAAGGTTGCGAGGATGTTAAAACCAGAGAAACTGGAAGCGCCTGAATTTCTCTCGAGATGAGCGAAGAACCTTAAAACCCTTTTGATGCATCCCTATTATTTTTTAATGCGTTTAATTCGGATAAAATGGGAACGACTGGCATTCCGGGATGAAAATTGATCCAATCGGATTTTATGGAAAGCGTAAAAATAGCCTGCAAAAGTATAGCGTAATGGACGTGCTAACTTGATTCCCGAGTATAAAGAGCATGGTTAAGTACACTGGTGAGCTAAAATGAAAACGATGCAAATACACAAGCGCGTATAAAAAAAAAGGAAAAAAAGATATGGATGAGGAAATGTATCAACGCGATTCCGGTAAAGTATCGATAAAATTCGAGCATCGCTTTTCCAATAAAAAAAACGAGGGAAAACACGATGAGAGTGAAAAGGGAAAGATGGCAAAAAAAGATAAAAACAGAGATCCCACAAACAGAAACGACAGGAGGGAATAGATATTGAATTTCTGGAAAGTTTGTAGAACTCTCGACTGGTCTATTGCGGACGCGTTAGATGCTTCTCGCGGCGTCCCTGTAGAGGGCTTCGCCGGGCGAAGTGTTGAGAGTCGAGCGCGAGAGAAGAGAGAACACGGATATATAGTGAAAGTGGCAAACGCGAGCGGAGACCCTTGGCCACGGAAATCGTGCCTTGGGATATAATGGAACACGTATATATAAAGTGAGAAAGCGCGAGGGGGTGCGGGAGAGCGAAAAAATATAGAAATAGAAAAGATTTCGCATATCACGTGACTCCAAAACCGAAATTTCCTCCATCTGACGAGGCTCTCCGGAACCCCGTATTCCGCACTCGAAAATGTGTCCACTTTTATTATTACGCGCGAGGGGGTTGAACACTCGTGTTTCGCATTATGGTGTTATGGGACGTCGTCATGGGGTTTCGTATACGACCCGGCGCAACCACTCTTTCCAACCCTCTCATCCGAGTCTAACAAACACCCATTTTGAGACAATGAATATTTTAGTGGCCGGACACACGGAGTGAAAGCAACACCGTCCGCGCCAACATCGGCACCTCCGCCAGGACCACTTGTTCGTCTTTGTTGATTTTTTCCCTCTTTTTTTTCCCCTCTCCGTTCATTCTCGCCCGAACCTCTTTTTTGTGCTTCTTCCTCTCTGCTTCTTTTCTCACGAGACCCACCTCTCGAGCGATCGCGCGCGATTCCTCATGAAAAAATAAAACGAGAAATTCGTTCGTATAAGTGTGCTCGTTAAAAAAGCGGGGAATAAAAAACGTTTGCCAGCCACTCGAATCACGCCGGTCATCCCTCGACTCACCTCCTTTGCACGTTTTCTTTAAATGTATTTACAACTGCTATCGATCCGATGCTAAATTGAAGCTTTTGTCTTTTGCTCTTGAATATTTTTAATTCAAGAAGTGATTGGATTTCTTTCTAAACAAAATGTGTTTGCTTTTGTATGAAACTTGAACTACTCTGAAATATAAATTTCTAATTAAATATTTTTTTTTAATATGAAAGAAATTCGTGAGCTAGACTTTTGGAGAAATTTATTCATTAATTGTATAATTTTGCAAAAAAGTTAAAAAAAGTTTTTCGGTTCTCTGATTTCCATAGACTTACGGATAAAAATGTTTTTACTATTACGTAAAAAATAACTGAATAAGATTGACGCAAGATCAATATTCCATGAAAAATGTATCACAGAAAATTGGAAACTTGATTTTTCAATCTGGACTTTTACTTCGTGATAAATTTTTGAATAGATGAATAGATCATCCCTTATTCATTATAGCGCCAACTCTTTCGGTAACGATGGAGGTCACTGTGAATTTCTACCTTCACGACCAACGATAAAAATTCCCTTCTTTTTCTATTTTTGATCACCCGGCGATAATATCAACCTCTGCGTTATCTACAGATGTTACTTTCAGTGTTCCGGTAAAAGAACGATTGAAGATAAAGAGCTTGACCAAATTTTTTATTTTATTTTAAAATATTAAAAGCGACAGAAAAATTTATCGATCATTCAATGCGCTGATCGATGTCTTTCATCGCAATCTGCAGAATTTTTTTCATTTCATCCCCTATTTTCATATTCTACGTGAATGTCCGATTGAATTCAAACACCGCGATATTATTTCTATTCCATTTATTCACTAAAAAAGTGTCGGGACGATGCCAGAGTTTTTTTTAATCCGCAGCTGACCATATCGTTTTAATTCGGGTGTACGCAAGGGCGCGGAAAAACGAGGGGAGGGGAAAATTTCGTGGACATAAGTGTGCAGATCGGGAAAGGACCATTGTCCAGCTGTCTTGAACCCTCATCCCTGAAAAAAAAGCATCTTTTTCGCTCTCGAGACTACAAGAGCTCCAATAATGTCGAATTGATGCGGAAAGCGTTCTCCTCGGCCGTGATTGTGTTACGGAGCCTCTCCTCGAGCGTTGGCCTTTTTCTCTCTTTTTTTTTATTAGCCATTCGACAAGAAGGGGGAAACGAGCCGCGCACTCCGAATATTTTTCTCCTGTTTTTTCCAAAATTTTTTTTCCTATTTTTTTTTCGCGAGATAATGGAGCGGGCAGCTGTGGATATTTTTGCCTACGTTAGGGAGCCGAGAGGTCAGCGACTACCGCCGATTAACGAAAAAATTCTGGCGATCAATAGCCCCGTGATTTTAATCGAAAATTGAGAAATGGACGATAAGTGAAATCGAGTCTCTATGAATATTATGAAAAACAGTAAACAATCGGAATGGATCGTCCCGGCAGAGCGATGGGATCGATATAAAGTGTGTACACGTATCATCGCAAAGTACAGAAATGAAGAAAAAAAAGGACATTCTCTCGTATGTTTTCAAGGATTGGGGAGAGAGAGGAAAATCGAGCCTGTACGAAAAGAAAAAAATGTTTCTGTCCATTGTTTGGCGAGTGTGCATGTATATGTATGCGAGGCGAACACGTGGCTGGTCATCGGATCCGAAAATATCACTCGCTCGGATAGAGCTGAGCACCTTTTCTTATCTCTCTTTTTCGCTGTTTTTCTCCCTCTCTCCGTTCATCGTCCGAGCACAAACAGACGCAAAAAGGGACGGGAATAGGGAAACGATAGCCCACTTCCCTTTTGACTAGCCGAAAACGCGCCTTTTCTCTTCTCGTGCCAGTATATTCATCATCGCGACGGACGTATGCGGAAGAGAATGAAAATCGTATGCGAACGAAGACTCGCAGCTGAAATTCTTCCCTCTTCTGCACTCATGTTTTTTTTTGACCTGTAATAATTTCAATTTTTCATTATTACCATTTTTGAAACTTTTTTTTCACGAAAATAAAAATCTAAGTTTAATTTTTCTTATATCAATGGCACGAAAACTAAAATTCGGTAAATTTTCATTTTTCACAGTGATATGTCATTTTAAGTGTCTTGCTAATATCCACTTTGATGATTATATAGTGTGCGAATTTTTAAGAAAAAGATTGATTCTCGTGTCATTTTCTGAAAATTTTTTTTCCTTTACAAACTATTAATTCGGTTGTAGTAATTGATCGTGTTTTGAGAATTGGAACATTTTTTTTCAAAATATGTACGAACAATATACTTTTTTGCATCATTGATTTGTCCAGAAAGTTGAGTAAATTGATCAAATTCTCAAGCATTGTTACGAAAAGGTAGTAATTCGGATTATTTGAGCGCAAGCTGGTCTTGAATAGAGCAAAGAAAGGAGATGTGTGAGCATGATTGTATTAATTTAGTGCGTCGCCGATGCGGGACGAGGACAAGAAGCGCATATTATTCTCGTTATTACATCGGTCGGCTCTGGTTAGAATCGCGTGACAAGTGTCCAGCCGATATACCCGCCTCTCCGCCCCGACCACATTTCTATTCTCAACCTTTTCGATATTCGATGAAAAGAGAAAGTGGGCGACCAAGCGAGAAACCGCACACCCCTAAATCCACACACGGTGCCCCTTTCACCAGGCTCAAAGTTTTCTACTTTCATTTTCTCGAATTTTATTTCGAAAAATATCCAAAATCGATTATCATAAAAACAACGAAATAAAAAAAAATGTCATTGTCTCTGAGAGTAAATTTTGTCTATTCTGCACTTTTCGGTGACGCCGCGATTTTTTCAAGACAAAAAAAATAAGGCCTAGTGCGTGGAGTTTTTTGTAGAAAAAGGAAAACAGCGAGCCGGTGACGTTACGAAATTTTGGCATGAGACCGGCTATCGCGAAACTCGTGGTCTCGCGGCTGAGGGATGAAAAGAGAGACGAAGAAGAGGAAGGAAAAGGAGAGTCGACTGCGAACCTGAGGTCTAGCCTGGCGCAGTGCGCTGACTCGACGCTCGGGCGAGTCGTCGGAGTGGGGAGGCGCCGAGTCGCGCCAGGACTCGCCGAGGGGAGCTCGAGACTCCTCGCGGGGGTGGAATCGCCGTGGTGGGGAGAATCGAGCAAACGTTCCCGGCTTACAACACGGGGATACTTTCTCATATCAAGTATGGCCGCTATCGTGGCATGATGGCCAAAACAACCGTAAGTATTAACTATTTTATATTTCCCATTCCTCGCTTACAATATTATTCAAACGTAAAAAATATTCATTTTATTTATGGTTTGTATTAATTAGACTCTCATTTATCTTCTGATTTAGAGTAAAACTTTTTCGTTCATGCTGAAAATTAAATTTTTGTTGCATTTTTTAGTTAATTCAAATTCGTTAATTTTTACTTTATATTTTCTTAATGTTTTTTTATTATTTTTTGACGTGTGTGTGTAATTATGTATTGAGCTTTAGTTCTTAAAATGTTGATCTGATCGATTTAATAAGGAAGAATCTGAAAATGGATATAAAATGTGAAAAGTGGGATCGTGCGAGCGTATCAATTGGTTTCGTCGAACATTTTCGAGAGTGAAAATAAAAGCGAGATCCGATATCGTACCGGTTCGCACGTGTACGTGTCAGGTGAATGAATCAATTCCAATTACCCATACACCGTAAAAACACGTTGAGAAATTCAACCGTACCAAAAATTCTACGAATCAAGTGAACAAATCCAGTGAAATCGAAATACCTCGTGAGTAAAAAAAATCAGTGAAAATTTGTCAATCGAATTTCAATCATTTAACGAAAAAAATTCGCGAGAGTGTAGAATTTTTTTGTGGTGGAAAAAAAATCAAGTTCACAAAAATCCGACACTCACAATTTTTGTTAAAAAAGAAAAGTAATTTTTTTCCTTATATTTGACGTTTGTTTCGGAGTGAGATGAATTTGAGAACGAACGCGATGCAGCTTCGTGTCGGGTTGAGGCGAAACTAGAGTCTGTGAACTTTGAGAGCGCGTGTAGAGGATGAGGGGAGGAACGGGAGGGTGAAGAGACTCTTTTGCATGTGGCGATGTAGAGTACACGTGGTTCATCTCATTGCTCCGCATGAGAGAACGAGAAAGCTCGAGTTGCGCAGATCTCGCGAATCCAAGTCGACACCTCGCGGTTACCTTTCGTTACTCTTTTTTTTTCTCGATCACGTAAACTCCGCGAAGAAAGTGATAGCGCGTGGATACAGAATTCGTTCTTTTATTTTTCTTCCTCCTGAAGGACTTTAGAGAGGGAAAACCGGACAGGACGGTCTTCACCCTCGAAGTCATTTATTTTTCATTAGCTAATTTCGTTGGCAGCGACGTCGCAAAAATTGGCCTCGTGTCTCGGGGGCTTTAGCGCAAAGACGAAAAAAATGGAAGAAAAAGCGAGAAGACGAAAATACAAACATGCGTACAATTTTTGGAGAAGTATGACGACGAACGATGAGGAAAAAAAAAGTTATAGACGAGAACGTTTCTCCCGTGGGAAATGAGCCTCGTAGGGCGTGGCCTGATCACCGCTAATTTATTTTTTATCCTTCGTACAATTCATCGGTTTCGGGGTTCCCTTTCCTGTCTCGCACTTCCATGAGACAATCGCATCAGTCTTCTATTACAATTTTACGTCAATATATTCTCTTCTCGAAAAAAAATGTCAAATAAATTACATCAATTTTATCACGAAGCAGATATTAGAAATCGCCCTGAAAATTGTTTCAATAAAAAAATTAAATTAATTATCGAGAAGAACGAACGACATTTCACGTAGTCAATATTTCTCACTCTTATCCCAAAAAAAATTGCACTCACAAAATACTCAAATTCTGCAAAAAAAATTAAAAAATTTGCTAATGAGCGGAGTACTTAGAAAAGTAAAAAAAATCAGGGTGGTTAGATAAAAGGTTCGAGCAAACGCGCAAAATTGTGGTGTGGGCGTCCCGGGCTTTTTACGATTCCGAATCCGAAAAGTATTTCGCGCCCTTCCGAGAGCCGATGAGACGACGGGAGAGACGTTTTGAAGATGGAGAAAGAGAGAAAAAAAATTGTAGACGGATTTACAGGACTGTGTGGCGGCGCGATGATATTTGTCTTGTTTACCGGGAAGACTTATGCGCGTGTGCCGGGCACCGAACTGCGAGACCTTGCGATCAATAGGCCTCTACTGGAAATCTACCATTCCCTCGTTACACACACAAATATATATTTATACATATATGTATATAATATGTATCCTATGTGTATACAGAAATGTGTTCGTATATACACGAAGTTGAACAAGTGTAAGATTCTTCAGTCAGCAACGTTTGGAATTCTCACTCGTCGTCCCCACTTGCCATTTTTCTACTCCGTCTTCCACTTTCCTTCGGACTGACCGTAGCCTCCTTTTTCAGGGACTCCCCCGTTTTTTTCCCTCGCGCTATTCTCCAACGAAAAGACGATCTTCCCGGTTGATTAATCCCAAACAATATTCCCTCAATTTTTCTCTTATTTCATTCTTTAAGCAATTTCGCTTTTTCCAGTTTTTCGACGAAATGGAATTTGGTGGTTTCGGGTTGTTGTAATTCTGTCCAGAAGCGACGAATTGTTTCTATATAATATGAAAAAGGGAAAGTTTAAGGTTCGTGTATCTATATGGACAACTTTTGGAATTGTCATTCGAGGCTTTCATTTGCTATCTTTCCATTCCCGCGTCTTTTACTTTTCTTTAGATTGACCGCGTAGCCCCCTTTTTCAGGGACTTGGTTTTTTTCCCTCGCGCCATTCACCATCCTTCGAGATAAGACAATCCTTCGAGTTGATTGATCCCAAACAGTTCGAGCTTCATTTTTTCTTTTATTTCTTTACAAAGGACGATTTCTTGTTTATTCAATTTTTTGGAATAATGAGTTTTTGTCTTAACTTTTATAATTTTTGTATTTTTTTCCGATCGCCTTCAGATTCAGAGACTTGTTTTTTTCCCTTACGCTACTCTCCATCGAACGAACGATCCGTCCGGTTGATTGATTCTGAACAATTTGCTTTTCATTATTTTTTTATTTGTTATCGAAGTGCGATTTCCTTTCTTTTTGATTTCAATAAAAATGTTCATAAAGAGCTAAATACAATTTCCTCTTCAGTTTCAATTTCATCTTCTAATTAACTATTTTGTATTGAAAATAATGGTAAAATTCATCAGTCAGTAATTATTATAATTTGTCCTTAAAGACCCCGCTCATTATTTTTCTACTTTCCCTCGCACTGACGATAGCCTCTCCTGTTTCAGAGCCTCCCTTTTTCCCCTCGCGTTATCTCCTTTGAAAAGACAATCCTCTCATTTGATTGATCCCAAACAATACTCGTTTCAGTTTTCCCCTTTTTTTCAAAAGTAATTTCTCTTTCATCCATTTCTCAACCAATAAATATTTTCATCGCGATCTGCAGAAAAAAAAACTCGATAGTACAATTTGTACTCCTCGCTACTTTTGTTTCCCTCGAGTGGCAACTATTTGTTACCACGTAGAGAAAATTGCAGTCCGTGTACTCGCGGAGTACTCGCAAGCGCGAAACGGTTACGAAGAGGAAAAGGGCGCAGAGAGAGAAAGTTTTGAAGAATCCGTTGCGGCGAGCTCGGGGCGACAGGATAAGAAAAAAATTACGCGAGGGACAATTCGGTGGCTCAGGAAAGTCCGAGGAGAAACGATTTGCGTATATACGCGCTTACCACTTAGAGAAGAAGTGGCGAGGCAAAACTACTGGCTACCGGAATACTCGTTAGCCACTGATACATACTTATTGTCGAAGAGCAAACCGGGCTCGCCTGCAAATTGTACTGAATTTGTAAAGTACATACGGACTCGCGTACATATGTGGAATAAAATAGGAAAAGAGATTGAAGCGATCGCGTGACGATTCGCATTCTTTAGAGGAGAGAGCGAGAGCGAGAGAGAGGAATAGAGCAAGCGAAAGAGAAAACTGCACAGCTGCGTTTCGTACATGCTTGTCAATTTTAACGTACTTATCCGTTGGTCTCGTTTCTTTTACGAGCTTTCCTTCGCGATCGCTTTCAACCTATTTATAATGAAGTAACCTCGCAATGGTCAACTTTTCAGAAGTGAAATAAAAAAAAATCAATCGGAAAAGCCTGTGTCAAAAAAGAAAATTGATAATAATAATAATATCACGCTGATCGTTATGGAAAATTCAGGATTCGAACGATAAATTCATTCTTTTTGATGAAGAAATCATTGTACTTTTTTCTTTGTAAAAAGAAAAGAGAATTTTGTAAGTCGAAAATGTAATCGGGAATTTCTGCTTAGAAACGGTACCTTTCATCCCTTCGTGTCTACTCGGACACCGAGCTGCGATCTATCCCACAATTTTCTGCATAAAATAAGCATGAGAGAGAATAGAACGTTGCAGTTACGTCAGTGCGTGCGAATATCGCTCCTATTTTTTTCTTCTCTCTTACTTTTTTCGTTCCGTTCGTGCTAGTATCGTGTCCAGGGTTCTCGCACGACCGCCCATCTAATAAATACATTCAAGTTCATTCGACAAGGAACTTTGTCGTTTTCATGATCGTACTGCAGCCTCGGTTATAAATTTATCGACTACTTTCTCTTTTCTCTCCACAGTCGAAAAAGGAAACGGGGAATCAAAAAAATCATATCTCACGAATATATTCCACTTTTGCCTATTTTTTTTTCTTCGCAAAGTAAAGATTTAGTCCGACTAAAGTTTGATCGTCGAAAGAGAACATTTTTCGCTCCCGATATCCGTCAAATTCGAGAATTGGGAAACTTGTTTTTCTCGATCACCCTTTCGTCATTCATGATGAAAATCCCTTATTTTGAACAAAATCCCCCTCCTCCAGTCTATCTAGATCTGACACTCGCCTCGAGAGGGTACCGAAAAACGAGCCCCTCATTCACGTCAAATCGGACTCCCCGAGCTCCAATAAGATTTGGCACGCGTTCACGCGCGACTCTTCCACATTTCAGGATTTTCGACGAACATACGGGCATATTTACGACTTTTTTTTCCTTTTTTCTTCTCTCTCTCTCACTCTCTCCCTTTTTTAGAAATCTGTCAAACGCCATGTATTTACGGTATACACAGCCAGATATTGAAACTGGAGAGGGGAATATTTGTTACCGCACCTTCCGCATCCCTTATTCTATTTTATACTGAAAAAAAGAATAAACTCTCGCCTCCTTATTTTTTCAATATATCGACGATACTTCGAGCATTTCAAATAAAATTTCAAGTATTCAAAACAATCAAGCCCAATTAATTCTCAATTGCTTTTGTAATTTTGTATATTAGCAAAAAGTATAATAATGACAAAGAGTTGCGTTGAAAAATAATTAATACGCAGAAGTATAATTGGACAAGGGGAGCTGAATGTATGAAAATCGTAAATAAATATAATCGATGAAGAAACGTGGAAGTCGAAGTTTCGATGTGGGTTGGAGGAGAGAGGCGCGAATTCGGGGGTAAAGATCCGGCCGAGAGTTCGATGTCCGATGTTGAAAAAATAGGCAGTGGCGGTCGTTTTGTAGGATATTGGTGGGGAAATGAGGATGGTGGTGGTGGCGAGATGGTGGTGGTAAGGATGGAGTTTGAAGGTGGAGGGAGAAAAATCGACGGTGTGACAGATCAGTGAAGGGCGCTTTGGCCACATCTCATTTCATACTCTCGGCGCGATGGTCGCTATAGTGACTCCGTCGTGAATTTACGAAAACGTATTACACGAGAAGTTGAAGAAAGACCGCGCGTGTGTCTCATCCCGAAGGGGAGCGCGAGTATAAAAAGAATCGAGGAAAGATTTTGGGCACGCGCCCAAAAAATTGCGCACCTTTACCTATACACCGGAGAGAAGGAGAGAGAGAACCTAATTTTCTTATTCCCCTCTTCAACGTTCCCTTTTGTACCGAGTAAAGAGAACGAAGAGGCTATGGAAAGAGAAGGAAAGAGGGAGAGAGAAAATTCAGCCCGCAACGATATTTCATCGACGGAATAAAAATTGCTACGATGTCGTGAACATTTCTTGCTTTTCGAGGTTCGACGATTCGTGAAGGAGGAGAGTAACGAACGAAGACAGAACATAGGGTCAACCCATATTATTCTGGAGGATATATTTCATCGAGGAATAAAAATTGCTCGCCGAGGATTCAAAGAGAGGGCTTGAAAAAAACGAGGAAACGAGAAAACGAGGAAAAAAAGAGTAAAGCGAATCACATTTTCGGACCCTCATTACTTTTCATTTATGTTTCTCGCAATTTTTGGCGTTATCCAAGGGGCTCTCGTTGCGTGTTGACGATTTTACACGTCTCTGCGTTGATAGTGGTGGAGAAACGCGAGTCGGTCCCTCGGGGAGAAGAAAAAAACGAGAGGGATGAGGCGAGAAAATCGCGGGTGAGACGAGAAAAAAAAAAGAATTTGACCATTGTCCGCCAATCGGTGTGTCGCTCCGCTCCGTGACAGCCTCCGAGAAAAATCAACCCCTCTATCGGCCTCTTTTTTTCCCTGCCTCAAACCGGTCACCCATCCGACCCTTCTCCTCACTTTCTCTCTCGTCTTCGTCCCTCAACGTAAAATTCAGCCACGTGCCGATAACGCCCTTCCGCCTGGACTTCTGCCCCCCCCCTTCTCCTCCTCCTCTCCCGCCCCCTCCAATTTCCACACTCCGTTTTCCGGCGTTTTCCACGATTTTTCTCGGCGCGACAAAAGTCCGACTTCCGCGTCAGCACGCCGGCCGGCGCGAGCGCCATGTATCGTCGCAAAAAAGCTTCGCGAGCACCCCAGTGACGAATTCTTTCCCGGCGAGCCGCGAGGACGAGAATATGAACGCCGCGAAGGGAGGAGAGGTGACAGAAATGTGAACTGTGCGTGCGCGAGAAGTGAAATTAATTAAAAGTTAGGAGAGGAACGAGTTTGAAAATGGAATTCGTGTAATCGAGGTGAGAAAATGGAATGAAAAAAAAATTTGTATAATCACTGATTGGAGATAACGAGAAATTCTAAA
This sequence comes from Cremastinae sp. B BG-2022a, assembly GCA_030522605.1. Classification (NCBI taxonomy): domain Eukaryota; kingdom Metazoa; phylum Arthropoda; class Insecta; order Hymenoptera; family Ichneumonidae; species Cremastinae sp. B BG-2022a. The sequence continues at coordinate 54,120 of JAPYYX010000215.1, forward strand.
AGCGATTTGATTAATCAATACTGAATTTTTATGATAAATTGGATAAAAAGTTTTCAAGAGTAATGAAATATCGTGACTGGACGAAAAGAGGAGGCGAATTTTATTTCGGAGCCGCGTAAACGACAGACCGGAGTTTTTCGTTTAAAAAAAAAAGAAAAGAAAGGAAAAGAAACGAAAAATTATCGTTCTCGTAATTACGATGACATAGCGCGTTGCGGTGATCGAAATTTTCTCGTCAAACCAGGAAATGACAGTGAAATATTTCACATACATATACATGCGTCGAGAATTTTTTTTTTATAGCCCGAATAATGAGAAAATAGGGTTGATAAAATAGGGGTTTATGCGGGTCTTTGAAACGGGCGCACTATCACTTTACGTGACAAACTAGATCAATTTATACAAAAAAAAACAACCATTCCTCGGACGAAACTTTACTTTCAATGGCAAACAAATTGACGCGTGTATATATATCTTGAAATACACGAACGATCTTTTCTTTCGATCGGGACAGGGATTAATAATTATCGGAGACGACCCCTCGACTTTCCTACGACGTAGACGAGGAAAAAAGACAGAAGCGCCACCCTCAAAATATGAACTTTACGAAAAATGCATGCCTCTATTTATACACGTTATATTTATACGTCTATATGGATTTATCCACGAATTTCTCGATTTCATCCCCAAAAGCGAGGGTGATGTTGGCACATGACTCATGTCCCGATAGCTTCTAGGCTCAGTTACTATCCAAGACGAAAAGCCCCATCCTCGCACTTCTTGCCCTTTTACTACACACAAACACGAAGAAAAATTCGACATGGGGTGTCCAGCCACATTGGACAACTTTCGTTTTTCTTTAGTTCACGAGCGAGAAATTCTCATACGCGGAATAGAAGTTTTTCGTCCGCAACTCGAAGGGGAGATTCCTCAGGCTCTATACACTATTTTCCGCAGTACAAAGCAAGACCGCACAGTCATGATAACGCGTTAACAATTTAACCCTGTCATGAACATTAACCTTCGGGTTTCAAGTTTTTTTGCGTCCATTGATAAAAACAATGATTTTTCAAAATATTTATTTTAAGAATTTCGTTGCACGTTACTATTATTGCCACTTGTTTATCTTTCATTTGGTGTATCGCATAAGTGAGGAAAATTTCGTAAAATGGACTAAATCCCCAAATATGCCAAATGCATCAATGATGATTGAACAAGATCAAGGTTCATATGACGATATGATTGATTATTAAAACGTAGACTTTTATTCAGCTGAATAATTTATAAAATAAATCGGTAGAATTAATCATGTGATTGGTTATTTTTCATCGTATGTTATTGCATTGATTAGTTAAAAAAATTTAGATATACATATTGATTAGCTTGAATCAATTTAAAAGAAAAACCTTGGTGCATATGTTGTTTTAGTGGGAGAGAATCTGAACGGAGTGAGAGAGTGAGGGCCACTTCGGATGATAGGAGTGCTGTGGACAAGGAGAAGAAGAAGAAGAGAAGGAGCTTTGGTGAGGTGAGGGTCGGAGGAGGTCGGATCAAGGGACGATGACATCAACGGTGGTCCGCGAGCAGATGGGGATGATCATGGAGCAACAGATGAACGAGGTAGACAGTGAGAGTTCAAGCAGTGGCGAGGACCGGGAAACTGGGAAACGCCTGCGCGATGAGGTGGGCAACAATTGCAGCCCCAAGAAGCGACGAAAGCAGACGACACCGGTGAGATTTCCTACCTCGCTGATGAGCAACAGCGAGGACCGTCCTGATTTCGAGTACGATGAGGACGATGACGACGAAGAGGAGAACGCCGAGGAGACCACCGAGAACGGAGAAAACGGTTCGAGAGCCAACGAGGAGGAGTCTCTGCTGCTGGAAGGTAAGCCAAGAACGATATCACCACAAGCCTATGCGCGAAATATCACAGGACGATCGAGCGTGGGAAGCGCTAGCATGCTGAACTATCCAAAAGACGAGAACCTGAACCTCAATATGTTCGAGGAAAAGGACACGCGACATCTCGAATCCGAGCACGCGATAGGTTGCGACGTAACGTTGCAGGTGCGATCAAACGGCTCGCCGTTGTCAGGGGAGGTCAGGGTGAAGCAGGAAGTGTCTAGTCAAAGCGGTGAGGATCCGGAGAGTCCGGTAAACCTCTCAGGCCTGGGAATCAAGAACTTCGCTGCAAACTGGCTCGGTTCTCAAAGCCAAATGCAGCAGGTTCAGTTGCAACAATCTCAGAATCCAGAAGATTGGACATCTTCCGTAACTTCCGTTCCCAATCACTTACAAGCACTAAGCTTTCCCGGCGCCCTGGCGCAATACCTTCCTTTACCCGGTTTTCCTTTAACAGACCCTGGACAGCTCGTTCGACCACCGATGGGTCCTACGCCCATAAGAATATTTAATCCCGACGCTTACTGCGATCTTTGCAACAAAGAATTCTGTAACAAGTATTTCCTGAAGACGCACAAAGCCAATAAGCACGGAATTTATGTTGATGGACCGTGCCAGAATCAACCTGGAGAGATTGGAATGCCTGGAGCTATTTTCGCTGGAGCGTTCCCTGGAAATCCTATAAAAACTGAACAGAGTCCAAGAGTGGAGGTTCCAACGCCTATAAATGTTTCTACGCTCGGAAATACCGTTCCGTGCGACGTCTGTCAGAAGCGTTTCAAGAACGATGAATCACTTAAAAAGCACAAGCAAAAGGTTCACAACGATTCTTTGGACAGTCAAGAGTCGCATTCATTGCCTGCGACGATGGGTAGTCTAGACGAGGATCGCGAACCTTCGGGAAACAGTCCTGGCGCAATGGAAGCTCTTTTCAAACAGGAATTCGGAGTAGAGCAAGAGGACACGAAATTCATGCCGGCGCCTCGTCATCTCTCGCCACAATCGAGCCAGCAGGCTAGAGATTCCGGATTCAACGTCGATCGTCTCAGAAGGCTCGGAGTTATAAATCCTGAAGCATTTTGTGAGATTTGTTGCAAAGAATATTGCAATAAGTATTTCCTACGTACGCACAAGATGAAGAGACACGGTATTTTCGTTCAAGAAAATGAAAAGGGAATGCCTGCGCCCGGATCAATGAGCTGGCACCAGATACAGACAAGTCCGCTGAATCTCATCGTTTCGGACAGCAATACTGCGAATTACCCGGATGAACGCCCTGGTGAGGATTTCGAGTGTAAACCTTGCGGTATTCGTTTTCAGACTTTGGGCCTATTTCGCGCACATTGCGCTAAAATTCACGAACCAGAGGAGGAAAAATCACCTAAAAGAGAATCAGAAACAGATCCTAACGAGCAAAGAACAGATTCCATATCCGAAGATCTTCAGAAACTTCAAACGATGATTTTACAGCTTAACGGCTTGGAAGCCAGCAAAGCTCTTTGTTGCGGAATTTGTGGCAAGGAATGCGAAAACTTGAATACTCTGAAAACTCATATGCGGCAGGACCACGGAGGAATTGGAAACGAACTGGTCTCTATCGGTTCGCAATCTAACGAGACTAATGGAACCTCAACATTTTGCACAATTTGCGAAAAGGAATACCAGACACCAGAAGCTTTGAGGCAACATATCACAGAGGAACATCGAAGTAGTCCAACCAACAGTGTTTCAGCGACGAGTACTCCGCAGATATCCGTCATAAATCCATCAACGATCTCGCAAACGAGTGTGACAAGTGCATCGGTCACGATTTCCGTGCCATCTACCGGCCTAATGCAAGCTACATCGACAACACCTCAACCCGAGAGAAAGATCACCTCGATGACGCCAACTTCAAGTTACTGCGAGCTCTGTCGCAAGGAGCTTTGCAACAAGTACTTCATGAAGACGCACATGCAGAAAATGCACAATATAGAAATAGAAAATGGCTCCCAGATTGGTGGCGTAGTTTGCAATATCTGCAACAAAGAACTCTGCAGCAAGTACTTTTTGCGTGTTCACAAGCAAAACACTCATGGTATCGTTGACGAAACCACCGCGACCGCTGCGAACAAGCAAGAATCCTTTGAATCATCTAGCAACGAGGATCCAGCACTGAAACCTGATCAACTGGGTGACCTGAGTCATCGGTATTTCACGCATTTCACGGAAGTCTGTCCGGTCTGTAGTCGACGATTCCGGAGCATAAAGTGGCTGAAGGCTCATCTTCTTGGAGACCATGGTAAAGCTGGAATAGACAAGTGGCGCGAGCTCGAGCATCAGTACCAGAATTCATCAAGACAGGCTGGAAGAGGAACGACTCCAGTGGCTGCAACCGCCAACAGACCAGGATCTCAAAATTCGAGCTTAAAAATTCCAAATGGTTTAGAAATAGTTCAACAGCAAATAAAGAACAGCGATTACGTAGGTCTGGGAAATCAGGTTTTATCGAGTCTCTTTGGCTCAACTGCGGAGGATCAGCAAGCCAAGAGTTATAGATGCTCTTATTGCAATTTCACAACGCCCGTTCTACCTTTTCTCTTTCTTCATGAGAGATCGCACACGAGTCCACAAGAAAGTAACCCAGGAAGTAGCGAGGCCGCCGGCACTATTCTCTGTCCAGTTTGCTCTCAAGCGTTCGTCCAGCCGGAATTGTTGCACCACCACTTGTTGACCCGTCACCAATTTTCGGGTCTGCTCTCGCAGTTTCCAGGTCCATTGCTGAGCGGCCAAAGACTCGATAGTCCAGGAAATATCGAGAAAAGCAACGACGTCAGCGAAAAACCCGAATCAGATATGAAAGACGAGCGTCATCAGAGTCCACAGGCTTCCGCGCTCTCCAATTCGGAAACGAGCAAAAAGGGAGACGATTCGACGGTCCAGGTTACACCTCAAGGAGCTTACAAGTGCGCTCAGTGCGGATATGCGACCGCTAATCTTAATAGGATAAAGAAACACGTCAGGAAGGATCACAAGTCGATGGGTGACGCAACAGAGAGCGTAATAGACGAGCTGAGCAAAACGCTTCGCGATGTAGCGAACAAGCACAAATTGCCAGCGAGTTACGCGATGCCGCAGGACATGAACTCGAACGCGGACGGTACGACGGTCATGCAACCGTTCGTCATCGAGGAACGAGAAATTGGAAGACTGGGCGAAGAACCGAGCCAGGAGAGACGTTTTGCTCCGGCTCTCGTATACCTGCCGGTCCGGGCGAGAATAAATTCCTCCCTGACGACATCCTTCACCCTAAGTCCCGCCTGAAACTGATATCCTCGCATCGAAGCCCCGAACTCTCCGCGATGTCCAATCGCGTCGCGATCCAGAGGATAAACCGGAAAATCTCGCGATACGACCAGTCGCCAAAGAAATAACTTTTTAAGAGAGATAAGAGAGAATATATATAGATATTATATTCGCTGTCACGATATTGAAACACGAGCACGTGCGGTATTGGTTCCTATAAGAAGAAGAAAAAAAGGTGGATGATGAAAAGAACTAGTAGAAAATGAGGAAAAAAAATTGTGAAGAATTCACGAGAGACCATGTGTAGCGAGATAGATATTTTTTTAACGAGAACAAAAGATTTTTATATGAATACAGGCCGAGTACGATGTACGAGTTCATTTTGAAAAAAAAGAAAAAAAACGACGAGCACAGATATCGGAAGCTTGGAAGATTCTCATTATTTTCTCAATCACGGTACACGGTTTCTTTCATCGATCGTCACGATAATATACCGAAATTGTTATCAAAACTTAATTATAGCGCGTCCCGATCGAATCTCGATGCTTTTAATTAAAAAGATGAAGAGGAGGATGAAAAAAAAAATACGAAGAGAATACAGAGAGAAGAGCAGATCTTGCCTCCAGGGCCCTCGTGGTTCACGAAAAACCTCGTTGTTATAAATATATTCTAATGGCGATGTTATGACTGTAAATATTAATTGTAACTGATAAACGATGTGAGTGATCGACAAAGTTCCTATTTTAACTTTATAGAATACCAAAAGGGAAGGAAGGGGAGGGGGGGGAGGAGGAGGGAGACCGGTCAGAGAAATGAGGCGACTCGCTCTCCCTTTATTTCTTCTCATCTATTTTATTTTTCTCTCCATGCGCAACGACAGTTCCTCGCTCGTCATTCCGAAAATGTGTATTTTGTTTAGCCGAGATTACGGAAAGACTTTTTTCTCCGGATACGTTATTTTATCGTCTAGTCAATATTTTACTATTTAAATGAACCGATGAATGAGAAGGAAAGATACATAACAGAGAAGAAATAATAGTTTAGACAAAGGATATATTCTATTAAGGCAAAAAAAAGAGGAAGGGTGAATGAAGAAAAAAAAAGTAGGAAGCATATTCTAGAGAAAAACGCACAAGATCGTAATCGATGGATATCGAAATTTAAAAAAAAGACAAAATAATGGAAAATAACTCAGGGTGGACGGCAGTATGACCCCCGTAACAAAGAGTACAATCGTATACACAGCCAACGCGTAAAGAGAACAAAAAGAGAAAACAAATAACTAAAGAGAGAAAAAAATAATTATTTAAAATGTTAAATACTATAGTAATATTAATGCGAACCGGTTCGATGTTTCATCGACGATTGTTTATCACGCAAGAAAAAATACAGAATTTCGGAGCGCGACGCGGATCCGCGGAAAAAAAAGTAAAAACAAAAGGAAGCGACCAAAAGTTTTGAAATTCGTAAATAAAATGTCTCGGTCTCATCGCACGAGTGCATATAGATTTTTTATCGCGAATATTAAACGAAACAAGGAGAAATACCAAAATAATAATAAAAGATACAAAATAATGATAATAATAAATTAAAATGAAAAAAAGTAACGAAACCAAACAATACGTCTAGTCTAAAAATACAATGACGGAAAATTCATAAGCTGTTCATGTCCGTGCCTTGCCAGCTTGAGAAAATGAGAATCAACATTTTTTAAGAATTAAAATTAAAGAATCGAATCTATAGAGTGTTAAATTTTCTTTCAAAAATGAAAAATGATTCAAAGAATCCTGCCAAAGTCTGTCTCTCACGACGATCGAATTTTTTTCAAATTTTTAGATAAATTTTTCGCAAATTCAAGTATTTTTTATTTATCGTTCGATTGCTCGATGTCTTGCGGTTGGATGGGGAGAGAACGAACCTCGCCGATACATAAAATATCCGAAAAACAATTTTGACGTTCCACGGAAATTATTGGAAAAAGAAAGACGGAACGAGAGAAAAAATGACAGCTGCGTGCGAGTACACACGCTCTGCTTAGAGAAAACAGCCGGCAGCGCCGATATCCGAGCGAGCCACACACAGAGTGAGAGAGAGAGAGATAGAGAGCGCAAACACATTCGGACCTTTTAGAATTCGCTGCAGAATACGTGCAACGGTCATTCAAACCAGCAAGGGACTGACCGCTCCGAGTTTCCCCATCACGCCCACGTTTACACTTTATCGATTTTTCATTCTCCATTCTTTTCATCTTGGATATTAAAATTGATAAAAAAAACAAATTCACTTTTTAAACAAAACTTAGGTCTAGAATTTTTCGAAATGAAGGCACATAAATATTTATTCTCGATGGTTGCTCGGAAAGTTCATTTTTGAAGAGTATAATTTTACAAAAAATTTTCTTTTTGCATATTTGTTATACATTTTCGTCTTAGTAACGACAATGTGGCATTCTGCAATGCTGTTCTTGACAACAATTTATATTTTCTTCCACGAATAAAGATTGTAGGATGACAAAGCTTCAGACTAATGAATCTCATTGAATTGACAGTTTAGACAATATCTAAAATATGTAATTGAAAGATTCTTTCAACACTTTCTGAGAAACCATCAGAAAGAATATTCTATAATACATGTGCAGAAGTGATCTCATGTCAGTGAGAATCGATGTCTCAACTATAGTCGGCTGTCGTTCATTATTTTCGCACATCAATCACAATATAAAATTAACTCGAATTCTCATTATTCTGGCAAAAAGTACAAAAAATTCAATTTACATTTTGAATAAATGAAAATAAAAGATTGAAGATCCGAAATACAACAAATTTTTATAATGAGATACAAAAACTTTCGACGGCTCGGTTTGAATAATTTACAAGTTTATTCTTTCTCCCGGTCACTGTAAAATGAACAGAAGGAGCATTAAAAAATTGAAATCGAAAGATCGATGATCATAATTCATTGCTGATTTTTATAATTCTGGATAACAAGATACAAAAAATCTTGACAGCCAAGTTTGAATGATTTACAAGTTCGTTCTTTATCCCGGTCAGTGTGAAATGAACAGAAGGTTGCTCGCACGATTAGTTTCAAAAAAATGTGAAAAACTCTCTGCTTCCTTCCATCGCGTATTGTCTAGAGTCCCATAAAAATTTATCATTTTTTTCTCAGTTGCGATCGCAGGCTCGTTCTCTCTCCCCTCTGCATCCAAATGAACGGAGTCTGACCGTTGATTTTTCGGGGGTACAAAACGCGAGAGCCACTATGGCCATCAGTGAATCATTTCCCGAAGCTAAAATTTTTCTCTTTTTCTCTCTGTCTCTTGCGCTCCTTCGTCTACGTACCCCATGAAAATATCGGAGGAGAGAGTCGTTTCTTTCCCAAAAATTCGAGTGAATTAGTATGCGCGTACGAATGCATTAATATATATCTTTGGACATTAGGGGAGAAAAAGTACCGACCATTAGACTCAGTCGCTCGCTCGAGGCTCGAGTGTACAAAAAGCATTGAAAAACAGGAGCGAGATGGAGGAGCGTGTTTTTAGGGAGAAAAATCAAATTTCCACGAGCATTGTCCGCCAGGAAGGAGCGAAGGGGGAGGACGGGATAAGGGAGAGAAAAAAAATCGGAATCTGCATCTGGCAGGACGAAGGATAGAGAGAGCGAGAGAGAGAGAGAGAGAGTCAAGGGTCAAAGAGGTCATCGCGACCTTGGCTGTCAAGAGGGAGAAATTTTTAGGGAAAAATTTTTTCATGGCGCGTGTCTCCCTTTTGTCAATGTCCGTCACAAAAAGAATGAGAAAAAGAGAGACGGAGAAATCCGAGGCGAGAAAAAAATAGGGAACGGACAATGACATGCAAAAACGTGCGTATCGACGATATTACGTAAATGGTCCGATTTTAATTGTCCCTAGGAGAAATCTCTAATGTTCCGATAAACTTTGAAAAATAGCCCTCGTGCTACTGAAAATCGAATCAGAGAGACAGAGTCTTGGCAGGACAATTGGAACGAAAAAATAAAATTCAATAAATCCAGTGCATTGAAAATAATCAAAAAACAAAAGTTCAAAATTTCACGATCCACCGTTTCGTTCAAACGATGAAAAAAAAAATCCGCGAAAACTCCCCTTTTTCGATTTTTTTTCTCTTTCGGTACGACGCGTGTAAACGTCAGACTTCGTTTTCTCATGCATAAATCAACGAGAGGTCATTTGTCAGCGATGACGAGAGAAAAAAAGTAAGCGAAGAAGAGAAATTCTAATAACAAAAAGAACGAAGAAAAAAAGAATACTAAATCAAGAGAGAGAACGAGAGAGAGAGGAAAAGACAGATAGAGCAAGCGCATCAGTCGAAAACCCAAAGAATCGAATAAATAATAAGGATGGCGAACAAATGAAAAATGGCAGACACTCGTTTCTACGTTTTTGGTAAAAGCGTGCGTGCGCGTGTGTACGAGTACACATGTGCCGATGATCCTTGCATACGTCAAAGCATTATGAAAATGTTTATTAAAAATTAATGAAACCGGGGGCACAAATATGGCGAAAGCATTGAGTGTAAGTAAAGGAGAAGGCGAGCACGATAGGGGGGAGGGAGGGAGGGATAAACGGGAGGGAGGTAGGAGGTTGAAGGTCGCGGCAGGGACATGTGAAAAAGAAAAATACATGACTGGATAATTGTATTTGGACTGAAAGCTGGAGAAGAGAGGGAGGGGGAGAGGTAACCGAGCGGGTGGTAGGGACTGAGGGCAAAAGGGTTTGTAGTATTTGACGTTGTATGAGAGAGCGAAGTGGCGTTTAAACATCGCCTCCGCGAGGAGGCCTCGTAATAATAATATTAATAATAATAGCGAAAAAAAAACACTAATAATAATAATAAAATTATAATGATGATTGTAACGGAGATGTAGGATTGATAAATACTCTCTACGTCACACGTTGTTGAAAGAGGAGTATTAAACCTGACGCTGAAATTGCCTTTTTGTATAAACGTAATTGAGCGCAAAATCAAATTGAGTGTGTCTCGCGAGAGGGAATTGGTGCGAGGAGGACGATTAAGATTACAGATCATTGATATTTATTATTTATTCATTATTAATTATTATTATTATTATGTCCGGGTATATGCTAGATAATTATTAAGTATATTAAAATACATATATATGATGATATTGTGTATTATATTGCATATATGTATTTTCTAGAGATATTTATCATGACTTTGTCACAATGAATCGTAGTCGACGATTCCTCAATTGTATATTATATACGTAACGCGTTGACGGATTAACGCGAATCCGAGGGAATTCGTACTTTTTATGGTACGAGAGGCGAATGGAAGAGAGAAAAAAAAATGACGAGAAACACGACGCAGATCGGTGAGACGTAGTTTTAATGAGGAAAAGAGGAGAATAGTGAGCATCGTGATTCGGAATTGAATTTTTTTTTAATCTTGGAACGAGGAAGGAGGGAAGACGATTCCGAGTCACGATCGTGCGTCTAGTCATTTTGAAAACGGTTTACAATTCCTAATTAAGCTAGTCCAACATTGTAGTCCAACAGGTATTATTTTATTATTATTTTTCATATATTATTATTATTATTATTTTATTTATTAATTATTATTATTTAATTCGATCTGTCGACGCGACTTTTTATTTTGAAGCTGAAAGCTTTTCGTATCCTTGTAATATATTTACCCGCGCACATGTTCGGATATATAATGAAAAAGAAAGAATAAAATTTTTATTGATTTAATTTCATTTCTGTTACGTTTTTATTTTGCTTTACTTCCCGCATGATTGTTATCGACGGCACTGTCACTAATTGATTACTGTTTGTCCAGAGGGTCCTTTTTCCAATTGGAAAGCATCAGGAGGAGGAAATAATAATTCCTGTCAAAATGTTCGTTTCCTCAAATTTTTTTTATTTTTTTATGAATCATCGCATGACACTCTTCTCACACTCGAAAATTTTTCATCGCATCAAAAAATTGGAGGAGTCCGGACACCAATTTGTTCGTCGCTTGTTTGAATTTTACACGTGTCCCTTTTCTCTCGCTCTCTGTTTTTACAGGGCAAACAAAGATTTCATTCGGACTGGTAAATTACGAGACAGGCCCGGGTCGATCGTCGTACACCCCGGCGAGTATAAAAAACGAGAGAAAAAAAACCTTAAATTTTCAGCCACCCTCCGAGAATCGCCCAATTTTTTCCCTAATTTCGTCGTTTCATTATTTACATTCGCACAAGTCGCCACAAGGCGAAAAAAAAATGCTCGCGTGTATCGAATTTTCAAACTATGAAATTGATACGAGCGGAAGAGAGAGAAAAAAAGAAACGGGAAAAACTATTCGACGTCTCGATGAATTGTACATGAATCTTTCGAGGGGAAAAAAAGGGAAAAGAGCGAGACGAGGAGAGAGAGAGCACGAGAGAGAGAGAGCGGAAGCGCGAGGACTCTCTGCAAAGAGAAAGAGAAAGGAAAAAAAGAGAGAGAAAGGGACGGATTGAGAGCGAAAGAAAGTAGACTCACGAACCGTAATCTACTTTGCAATTGGAATTACGGATGTGCTCGGGCCAAGTTTATCGAACGCGAAAAACTTGGAAAAGATATCGCGTGTTTTGCTTCGAGACAGGAGAGGAGGAGAGAGGGGGCGAGGAGGGCTGAGTTTGAAGGAAGGGGTTTTCATCCTCGTAGAAACGTAATCAATGTCAACCGAGACTGTCCCCTTCCCGCGATCCACGAACGAAGAGTAAATAATTCGAGACTGAAAGTGCTCGAGAGAATGAAGAACGTAGGAAAAAAAAAGAAAAAAAAGAGAAAGAGAAAGAGAGAGAGAAAGAGAGAGCATCGATTTTTTTCCTGCTGTGACATCAATTTTTTTCTCCTTTCTCCAGCTCACGCTTCTTTCGCACTGTACGGAAGAAAAGATGAAAAGAGTGAGACGGAGAGTGTGTACAAAAGAAGAAAAGAGAGAAAATTGGTGGAGTAAAGATTTTCGTTGTTTTCCAACCTAACGATCGGACGAGTAAATGACACGAACCACCCCTCAATTCTTTTATATATATAAAATAGCCATATATAGGCGCGTATGTACGTGTTTATACAATGCGAGGAGCCGGTCGTAGTGACACGCACACGCGGAAACGGGGCATCCACCCACATCCTGCGAGTTTCGCTTGACGCCTCTTTCCCCTCGTCGAAAAACCCCTCTATAAAAATCAATAATATCTTGCGGTTTCCAAGAGCTTGGAAAAACTGCCTCCCGAGTCTGTGCGGGTGTAGAAATGATCCGTGGAAAGAGGAGAACGGGAGAGAGAAAAAGAGGGAGTGAAAAGAAAGAAAGAAAGGAGAAAAATATATTTTTCGAGAGAAAAAGGAGAGGGGCAATGGGACACACGGGCTACAAAAAGTAATACAGAACGAAAAACAGCCCTGTCATCATTACATTCACCTCCATATATATATATATATAATATATGTATACACATATACAATATATATATATTCCTATCTATAGATATATGAAAGCAATGAAGAATATAAAAGGACCAACTCCCTCGAGGATTCTGACGAAATGAGATTGCAGAGGGGAACGAGAGAAAGAAAAATTTCGAGACATTTTTCTGAAAATTTGTTCGATATTTGTCCATGAAAATATGATTTGACGACGAAAATTGCATTTTTTATATGTCAAAAACAAAAAAAAATGCGATTTTGTGGTTCTTATTCGTTTTTCAAAAATTGTCAAGTTAAAGTGTCTCGCGATTTTGACAAGACGTCCAAAAGAGAGGGAGGGAGAGGGCTTTCTTTCGTTTCTCAAATCATAAACAGCTACGCCTGAAAAGATATGATATCAGGGTGACTGATATATCCTTCCTTTTTTTCTCTTTCGTTTTTCTTCGTCTTTCCTTTCGGCCATTCTTTATTTTTCTCACTGCTCATCAGTCTCGAGCCCCGGTGAAGGATAAGAGAGTGAAGAAAAAAAAGGAAAAAAAATCCAGTGTCCTTGTTCATCTCGCATCCGCGAGAGAGGAAGTGGTTTGCAATTATCAAAGCCTCCCCTATAGACTCACCCCAAAATTTTCTTCATCAGCCCCAACCTCAATGTCCATGGGGTCAGTCTTTTTCCTCGCTTTTCTCCCTCCGAGTTTTTCGAAGTCGATTCTCCGTCTCGCATGTCTTTCTTTTTTTTCCTCTCCACCCCACGAGGGTCGAGCCCGCTCTCTCTCTCTCGCCCTCGTCATCTTAGAGCAACTTCGAAATTTCATCCTCTCGTAATAATTTTACCGGGCAGGCCTTCTTTACTCCGCTTTTTCCTCATCCCTCGATTTTTCTTTTTTTTTTTCGCTGATGAGAAGAGGACGAAAAATCACCGGGAGAAGCGAAACGGAGAAACTTGATTACGAGGCTTCTCCCTCCATTTTATTCTACGAGTCCTCCCTGTCCACCCCCGCAGCGCGCGACGAGCCAACGGCGATGAAAAGAAAAGCGCCCCTTAGCTTTTTCGACTCTTCCGCGTCCCGGGATATTACCACGACAACGAAGGAACCGAGAGAAGAAGGAAAAACGTGCCTCTTCCTTGATCACCCCTCTTCTTAACACTAACCACCCTGGCCGCTCTCTCCACCCTCCCCGCCCCCACCCGCGCCCCCCTTTCCAGTTCTCCGAGAAACAGAGAGAAAAAGCGCGTGTGGCTTTAATTTCGTCCAATACTATCGCGCTCGAGTCTTTCCCCGAAATCGATATTTTCTCTGGCAAAAAAAAGGCGAGCGACGAGGAGGAGAAGGAGAAACGAAATTTCTACGCGACCATCCCTCGACGGACGACTCGAAAATAAGGTCTCTCGCCATTATCGTCGAATTCAAAGGAAACAAAATCGTAAATTATTTAGCGACAAACACGCGCGCAGATCGATTCAATCGGAGGCATTCTATTTTTCTGTCGAGAATCACGCTTTTTCACCATGAAATTTTCAAATGAAAGGGTTTGTCCTGAAATATCACGGGGAGTGAAGAAAAAAACAGCGAAAAAAATAAATAGAAGGGGTTCGAATCCTTTTCGCTCTCGTTCTTTCTTTTTTCTATCTCGATCCAAACAAATCCGGATTTTTATCGTTTGTGGAAAAAAATAGGTGCAAAGCGAGACGCATGCCCAGCACGCGTCGAGGTTTGAAAAGAGGTGAGAAAGGGGTTTCGCGATTTTAATGTGACGGCTCGTGAAATTTCGTAAATTCGGAAAAAAGAACGAGACGACGAGGAGAGAGATGAAAATGTATATCGAGGGGAGTTGAGAATTGATTGTGCGCCTCAGGGTGGCAAAAATATGGGGTTGCACGCTCTTCGCGTCTCGTCTCTCCAATATAGAGATTCCAGGAGGAAAGGAGAAGAGTTTCCCCAAAAATGGGAAACTGGAGAGAAAGGGCCAACCCTTTATTTGCACAAGGGTCGTAAACCTTTCCTGTACATAAGGGGTTGAAATTCGCTCGCGGGACTCTCTCATATCCGACGTCTCTCTTTCTCTCTCCTCATCGGCAACTGCGCGGCCAAGGGGTTGAAATTTTTCTCGATAAAGAAAACATAAAGTTTTCGCCGTAGATATTCCTCACCCTAAAAATTCTCAGCTGTTCCGACGCACTTTTGTACAATTTACGAAATTTTTCTATCTCCCCCCTCCCCCCGATCTCTCTTTCTTCCCCACCACTTTTTTTCAGATTTACACAATATTTTGGAAAATCCTTTATGAGGGATCGCTCGGACCCTTCGATCCTGTGCACCGGCTTTAATCGCTCTCCTCTCTTCGTCTCTCTCATCTTTTGCTCCATTGTCCGCGCTCGAGCCACGAAAGCGACAGATGCGGAATTTTCGTGGCGCGCGTACAGTCACGCGCGCGCGGAGTCTCTATATTTCTTTTTCGCTCTTCATCCCAAAACGAGGTCGCGAGAGGAAAAAAAAATCCAATTTTTTGTAAAAGTTCGTTAAATTAGGGTTGAATTCGTAGATTTTTTTTCGAGCGAGGGAGAGCATTGATTTAAAATGAGAAAACATAGAATGGGATCACTCGTGTGGAAGGGGTGAAAAAAGCAACCCCCAAATTTTTTTTTCACTCGTATTCGTTTTTTCGACAGATGAACATTTTTTACCGATTGTTATTTTTAAGTCGATTTAAAAAAAAATGTTTCCTCTCCATTTATCATATCCTCATTTTTATTTTTTATTTAACATTCACTTTTTTTTTCTTACCAACAGTTTCTTATTGATTTACTCTGTCTCCTGTTGTGTTCCATTCTGTTGTCGCTGTCAATGATTGGACATGATTAAAGTTCCTATTACGTATAATAATAATGCAACTCAGGTTCCTCGGTTGAGCTTTAAAAGATCGACGAACTTATTAATGTTATAACCAGTGGAATAGACAACCTCGAAAAAATCGATGAAAAACTAAAACAAGTGAAGATAAAGAATTAAAAAATAAACCTGACCAAGCATATGCCTAATATATTTATGTAAAGATCGGGCGATTTCGGAGAATAGAAAATTTCTCTCCCGTGCTTCATCGAAATTTTGTATTTTCGCGACGAAAAACATTGGTATTGGGAATATCGGAAAATCGATGGAAACGAGGGGGGAAAATTTGTTCTCCGAACAAGTCCGATAAGGTAAACGGTAAATAATTGATAAATGACCTCCATTACGATTATGCATCCGAATGCACAACAGAAGCAACAGAAACGAAAGGAAAATAAACAAAAATGACGAAGGAGTCAACGATGATAATAATGAGAAAAAACGGAGGAAAATGGAAAGTTGGTGTGTGAAAAACAAAAAAAACGTGAGAAGGATTAGAGCTCACGATGCGATATTGTAACGAGAATCAAAATTAGCATGTAAAATCTTAAATTAATTACGTATAGGTGAGTGCGTGTAGCCAAGATTTAAAAAAAACGAGAGGAGTCATCGTAAATTTAAGCTAAAGAGAATTTATGTATTTCGTACGACGATGGGAAAGAATTTAATTTTAACGATTCAACAAGTTTCTCGATTCAGGGTCCCAAAAGTCACTCCACTCGTCTAGACACATGAACGAAGAATGAAAAAAGAAACACAATAAAAATCGAGACTTAGGATGTAACTTTTCAAATTAAACATAAATAATTTATATAAACTGAATACAAAAAAAATATATTATATACATAACGCAACCAAAAAAAAAAAATTCAAGTACAACTATTTAGAAAATCGAGTGCTGGGAGAAACACAAAAATTTATATATCCCGATGTGAGATGTGAGAGAACTTTTTTAAAAAAACGAAAGCGCGAGTCTGTACATTTTTTATGTACATAAAGCGATGCGTGTAGAAATCACAATCCCTAAAAAATCGCATTGGAAAAAAAATCCCAACATTTTGTAAATATATTCAGGCAACGAAATCTCACTCACGACTGTAAAAAAGAAATGTCGGCGATTATTTTCGATTGCTCGAGAAAAAAAAGACACGATAAAAAGAAAACTGCTGACGAATGCTGTGATTTTCATTTTTTCTCTCTCTCACGAACATAGCCAAAAATGTTCCTGAAACGCAATTATTCCGATTTACCATTTTTACAATTGAAACGAAACAATCAAAAAAATATCACGATCATTTTCTCGATCGTGACAAAAGTTTTGCAGAGCCCTGTACATCCTCATTCTCTGTATCGTCAGTGCAAAATTGTTCGCACAGCTGCACACGTGCGTCACACGATTATTAGTCTCGATAATGATCCCAATCGTTCATTGATCGGGGAAAAAGAAATAAACGAGAAACGAAGATGCCAGAGAGGATGACCAATATTTTTTTTTTCAAAAACAAATCGCGAGGGGCGAGAAAGTGCGTTTGATTTTTCCTTTCCCCCGTAATAACGAGAACGTTTCTCTACACGCGCGTTCATTTATATATTTATTAAAATATTATTATTATTCTATTATATTATTCTTATCATTATTATGATTATTATTATACAACGTTGAATATAATTAATGTGCTATCCTTGTACAAAAGTTGAATTTCGTTTACCCCCACCTTGCTCCCCAGCTCGATTAAAATTATATTTACCGGGGTGGGGAGTAGGCTGGCTCGGGAAGAAACGGTGAACAGAGCAACGCGAATCAAAAGATTGAAAATCAAAATTAATTTTAAGGCGAAAGCGAGATAATTAAGATGAAAAATTTAGGTGACTAAAAGGGGGAAAGAGAGAGAGAGAGAAACATAGAGTGAAGAATGAAAAGAATGTAAACCGAGTTGTAAGTTTTTCGAGACGACACCGTCGTCTCCCGTTCGTGAATTATTTATATCTATTCCTGAACGCTGATTTATATTGGCAATTATCGTGATTCAAGAGCGATTAGTTTCGTTTTTTTTTTTTTCATTTTTTTAATCTCGTTATTAGGAAAAAATTGTGCAAATAATGACATTCTACCGGATTTTAATTGTTTGGTTTCGAATGCGCCAGTCGCCGGCATCGGTGTGTGTATGTGAGTGTGCGTGTGTGTGCGTGTGATTCTCATCACGCGAGAAAAAACGATGAGAGGTACGAGAAGAAGAAAGCGAGAGAGAACAAAACGAGAGTCGCGATTGCGCGCGTTTGTACATCCGATAATCGTTGCCGCTGATTATTTTGTGAAAGGGAGCGAATGATGGAATAATAAATAATAAAAATCGTGGATTAGAAAAAGGGAGGAGGAGAAAAAACGAGAAACAGAGAGAGAGTGAGAGAAAGAATGAATATATGGCGATGAATAAGATGATGGTGATGATGATGGTTTGTCATTTTAACGTATTGGTCTCTTAGCTACCTTTGTATTATGAAACGTATATATACTATATATATACACTGAATATATATATATATATATATATATATATATACTACGAAAAATTATAACGATAATAAAAAAAGAAGATGAAAAAAATGACTGCCTTTTATTGAGTATTTAATTATCTTTTTGTTGTTCTTTTTTTTGATCGCACGTGCAATAATCTTCGAGGAATCTTCAAAGTACCGGAGCATCGAAGGTAAGTCTCGATCGTATCGTATTTTTTTTTCTCGCAATTATCCCCTTTGATCATCCAGCGGGATAATTAATGGTCAATACATAATGATTTTCTCTGATTATTGACCCAAGAAGCGGTCGATATATTTGTACCAATTATGAAATTTTCTCGTGCCGGAGATAGGAAGATTCTTCACGATTGCGAGTGTATTATTTATTTAACCCACTTCATATATGGTTGTTTTCGTCACCGATCGATTCAATTCGAGATAAAATGAGGGAAAAAATAAGGATCACGTACGCGCGTATTGCCCTTGAATGATAAAACGAATGACGTCGGGTACTTTCAAATTGTCTCTTCTGGCCCCGAACGAATCTCCGTTCGGCGATGATTTTTTTTTCTCGGAGATGTTTTTTTTCACGGAAATTCAGAGCTTTCAGAGGAATGAGTCAGTTCGCTGGGACTTTGTCGTGCGCGACATCACGAAGCGTACGTCAAATCATAATTAAAGGCTAATAAAAGTTTGCGTAATGAAATCTGATGCGAGCCAGACCGGTTCGTGTCGGAGGAAAATCATTTCAACGCGACGCGAATTCAATACGAACGGAAAAAATCCGCGCTACTGTAAGGATAATGTAACGAGATGTTTAACAGGTTTTTCGCGTGTATATTACCAACGAGTGTAGACATCACAGGAAAACAATGCAATTATTCGGATTTTCCACCGAGGATGAAATTCGATTTGCAGAATGACACTTAAAAATATTCTTTTTAGTATTTTCCCGGATAATTTGAGATATTTTTAGAAAGTATTATTCGTTTTTGCAGAATTACACTTGAAAATATTTTTTTCAGTATTTTCCCGGATAATTTGAGATATTTTTAGAAAGCATTACTCGTGTGAGATTATAATATTCAATTAAAATCCATCCAACGGATCGATACGTCGCAAAAAAATGCTATCGTCGTTTCCGGACTGCCCCGAGCTTTATGAAAAAATGAATAAGAAAAAGTAAATAAAATTCACAGTCAAAAGATAGCTAAATAAAATTCGAAACTCCGATCGGATCGAAATCAAACAAAATTTCTCGACAGTGATCGATAATCTGCGTTATTAAGAATAGTGATGAAAAATTGTCTAATCCTACGATCTCGATCTCTACAGAAACGTTTGAGAATTGTCGAATAGAGCTTTGTTCAGTCTTATCACGGATTTACATTCAAAATACACTTCCTTCTTATTTAGATACGCCCTTCTCGATTATGTAACAATATTGCTGTCTCATTAAGAAAAACATAATATTTCAAACCTGGAGCAAAAAAAACATCATAAATTATATTTTTTTTATCACTCAAATTGATTTTCTCAGGATAATCTTTGTTTGTTTTATAATTTTGGCAATACGCAAAAAACCGTCAAAGCTATCTAACTGAACTTTTCGTCGTGTCCGATCTGTAGAAATTGGATCAACTTGTCAGTTTGGGAAGAAGTCATTTACATTTTATTTCGGTTCGTCATAATAAAAAGATAAAATTCGTGAAACTGGATAAACTCGACAAATAGTGGAGTGTAAAAATTAACGATGTCGTTCGGCTTTGAGACGAGTCGTAAAGATAGGAAAACTATTCTAGAATGAAAGAGCGAGAGAGAGAGAGAACGAGATTCTTCGCGTAGAATCAATCGAGATAAATCGAGAAAAGGATTAAAACACGAAATTAGGCTAACGCTTTTGGTAAAGAGATTTACTCACCGTCTATTTTTTTTCAATGACTATTATTTGGAGAAAAATATCTCAATTCTTATTTTTCCTATTCTCAACATTTTGACGCAATCGGATTTGAAAATGGAGCAATGTCAGAGTGTCGGAGTTTATTGACATATTGACATAGTTCTGGAATTTCTTACTCACTTTTCTACCATGAAAAACGTAAATAAGGAAATAATTGGATGAAATAACGGTGAGAATTCAAGAACGATCCTCTTTGTCTCTCGTTTTTTCATTTGTGCTCTTTTTTACAAAACGAAAACAAAAAAATCGAGCATTCGGAAGAACTTAAAAACTCGTCAAACGATTTTTCGCCGTTTGTTTTAATTTGTATACGCCGTCATAGGAAAATTGAATAAATGAAGGAAGGATCGAGTGACCCAACGTCGAAACGCCGAAACGCAAATATTACACGAATCAGAGAGGAAAACACAGAGAGAGTCTCATTGTCCGATCGTGTCTCGAGCACGTTACGAATGAGCAATAAAATCGCTAACAAGCGAGCGAGCAGCGAGTTTCTCAACTCCCTGTTCCTAGAAGTGATTTTATCTCAAAAGCGTGTAAATAAGTGTAAAAATCGCGAAAATACAGTGCGTCGATTAGAAAATTGAAAAAATTGTCCTCTTGTCGGAGAAATAACAAATGAAAATGTGATCGTGTGTTTTCCCAGTCTTCGTGGTCAGGAAGCGACCAACTTCCTGAGAAAATGAATTCGCGATAAGTAAGATAACGTATTCTTGACGCAAACTGGACACGTTACGAGTGTCAATTTATTTTTCATTTTTTGCGTTTGGCACCAATTCGTGTATAAAAATAGAAATGTTGCTAGAGAAGGAATGAGCCAATTGTCTACTCGCACCGACTCGTGATTTCTATCAATTTCAATCATTCACCGAATAATAAGAAATCAATTTTATAGAATTTATCTCCAATTTTTTTTTGATAGACTTCATCAAATCTCGCAAAAATCGTTTGACAGGAATATAAAAAGTATTATCGAAAGACGATCGAAAAATTGATACAAAATTTTCAAATTATCACATCCGGTTATCACAGACGAGAAATTCATCCAGAATTAAAAATTTATTTTTGCCTAACTACGTAATATAGAAAAAGGAATAAAATCACAAAAAATGACAATAGATCCTCTGGACATTCACGACAGAATATATTTACTAATTTCTCAATGACAAAACAAATTGCACACTCATCACACATTAGACTCGTCACACGGGAGTAGAAACCTACAATAGAACATTCAGCGTCGAATCACGATGTTTATAGATTTATAAGATGGCGACGAGTATAACACGATGACGTTTCAATTTAATTCAGAATAAAAAAAACTAGCAGAAAGAACATCAGAAAAAACGTCCTCAAACTATACATATATGGGAATACCGTACGGGGATTTTTTAAAATCTTATTTAGTTTTAACAACCTTTTTCTCACCTGACCATATTTCAAAAAATCTTAAATTCCACCTCAGAATGAAATTAAAAAGAGATTAGAGCAAATTTTTTCGTAATTATAAAAAGTCGGGAATTAATAACGTATCGATAATGAAGAGATAATCCTCGTAATCGCGGTAATGAATACGAGATAGAGGGATCGAAGAGGAAAAAGGTAAGAAGTGATCTTGACATGTTAATTCGGTACGCCCCACCTCGTCGCTCTGGCAACCCCTTAGAAAAGCGGTGGGGATGGGCGACGAGAGTTTTATCGCGAGTGATAGGCGACACACACGTGTTTCCTAGCTCGCCTCTACTCCTCTGCTTGTAAGGAGAAGCAACGAGAAGGGAAGCTCGAATTAGAGTGAGAGGGAAGGGGAGAGAAAGAGAGAGAGAGAGTGAGCAGTGCACTTAAAATGTTGGAGTATTGTTAGCGATTCCCAAGTGTAGCGCTTTACGTTGGCGACCGCGAAACGCGTCCGCAGTCTTCGAGGCTTTCGAGCAGACGAACGATTCTTCTCCTCCTCCGCCTTTTCTTCTCTCGCGCTTTTTCCGTCTTCTTCTTCCTACTCTCATTTTTCTCATTTTTTTATCATCAGTCAAGTGCGAACACGCGCGCGTATCGGTTCTCCGGTCTCGAAACATTTTTTTTCCTGATTCTTCATCCGAGTGACGTTTTTGCACGATATTTTGCGAGATTTTTTTGAAATTGTGACTTTTTCGATTTTTGAAAAGTCTTGGTACTTTTTTTATTTCGATACTCTCTGACGATATCGGTGAGCATTTTTTTTTCAATTTGCTCATTTGATTTTCGAATTCGCGTGTGAAATATTTTCTGAGATTCGACGAGGAACGAAAAATCCTTTCGATTCTTTTTTTCGGGGATTTTCAATAATCCCGATTGTCAGCTGGTTCCAACGACGTTCGTGCGCGCATCTCCCGACGCATCCACGCGCAGTCAACGAAGAAAGAATTTCGCTAGCTAATTTTCACACGTGACAGTTCAAAAGATCAAAAATTAACACGCTGGCGAAAATTCAACGGGACTCACTCTCACCGTAAGTAAATTTTCTATGCATTTGTACTTCTTATCGGAAATTTCTGTTAAAAATTCTTTCCCGGGAACAAATGAGAGTTCGACTCGACCCGACCACGTGGCGTCGGGCTCAATAAACGCGGAAACACGCGAGAGAAAATTTTTCTCGTTTTCTTCCTCCGGTGGAAACATTCCTTTTTTTATCAATAAAAATAATCAAAAACATTTGTGAGAAAACTCTAAATGATTTACTTTTTACATTCGTTAAAAGTGGAACGACTTTACGATTAATGTAAAAAGTTTGAAACGAAAATATTTTGTTGTCGCTCGAAATGTAGAACTTTCGATTTTGAAATATCATTTTTTTAGAGCAAAGACAATAAGTCGCCAAGTGTATCATCGTCACAAAAATTCTTTGTCTTTATCGATGATTTACCGTCTTCTTTTTTTCTCTCTGTCTCTCTCCACAATCTCGACACAATTTGAAGGCCTCACAGAAAATAATCGATACTCGTTCAAAGTCTGATATACATTTTGCTCTTGTATTATCAAATCAAAAGCCTACGATCGATTTTTACACATTTTTGAAAAATCAAATTCAATATTTTCACGATTCTAAAATCATACCGCGAGAATTCGAAAAATTTGCATCGTCACGAACGGAAGAAAAATCTCGTCGAATCCCTCAAAATCTTCTGATAAAACATCCAATAAAAAGCAAAGATTGAACGAGAACAGATTCTTACAATTTGCACCTTAGATTTGAGCAGAGCTGTGATTGGCTTATCTGTGGATCGTATAAAATGTGCAATACACTCGAACTGTCAACACGATAGAACAAAGTGTCGTTTCAGTCATTAATTAATGACAAACGAGATTATACCTCTTATTCCATCCAAAGCTCAGATAAACTGATAAGGAATCCCCAAAAAGTAAAACGAAGAAAAAAAAGAATTTTAATAAACGCTCACGATGAAATAATCCGAGCTAGAATGTTTTCGATGAAAAAAAGGTGAGAAAAATGGGATCGAAATAAATGTCGGCGGTATCTGGGAGGTCCTGGGGGTGGTCTCTTGAAAGGACTGTTTCTTTTTTTCGCAGACGGTGTCACAGAATATATGGCGTTCTCTTTATACGAAGAGACCGCCGCAATCGTAACCCAATACTCTCATCTCGTTGCACATACTCGAAAATAAATACATGTACATATGTACTAGAGTTATATACATACATATATATAATACATAAGCAATGCTCATTATATTTATATATTTTTGATTTACACGCGAGTACAATACACGCGCCATCCCATGACCCATAAATAATATCCACACATACACGCGAATAATCACGTGGAGCTCGTTTCTAAGCCCCAACTTGCCCCGACGTTTTCCCTCTTTGTTTTATTCGCCTTTGATACCTTTCTCTCGCTCCGATCCCGTGTCAAAGAACGAACGCGAGACGGAGGAAAGTACGATACGGCGAATTTTTTGCTGATTCTACACACGAGCGAGACTCGGGCCATCTCACGTTACAGTTTCTCGCTCTCTCTATTTTTTTTTTCTTCGTTCTTCCATCCTCGCTTTTTTGTCTAAATGCAAATGATGCTACTGCTGATGCGAGATAATCTCTTCCTACTCGTTTTTCTTGCTCGTGTCGGGTCGCGTCTGGCTGGCGCACGCTCGTGTAACGGAGCGCACGAGCATCGATCAAATTTTCGTCGATCCGATGCTGGGTATGTCTGGCTCGATGCATAATACCTGAAGTCGTTTTTCTTTTCGATCTTCGGCAGAGATTTCTACGTTTGTCGATAAAATCGAGACGGAGATAAGAAATAAATAAATAAATTCTTGGAATTGAAAAATACAATTCTACGTGGAGGACGACAATGTAATCGACCCCTCGACGATTTTTATTCCTCTCGCGAATTTATCCGATTTACAATGTACGTGCGAGATACGTAATGGAATTTCTGACGATAAGAGGAAAAGAGGAATGCTCGAGAACGTCGATGATTTCTGCACATCTGTCAATGACTTATTTTCTCGTACGAGCTTGTATACGCGAAGATTGGGCGATGGAGCGAGAAAGAGACAGAGAGAGATATAAAGAGCAGAAGAAAGATATCGAAGATCACCCGAACGATAAGAAAATCACACACATTTCTTTCCCTCTTCTTCAATAATTCTTTTTCACTCTTATCATCTCTGTACTCGAGGCTAATCCCACCAGCTACGCGGTTATTCGCTTTGGTTCCGTCCACTTGTACAGTTGTTAAGCTTTTTTACGACTTTATTTAACAATTCGTGTCCAATAATTAACAAAAAATTGTATTTTTATCCGCGGTCGGGGGACATTTTATTTTCAAGTCTATTTAATTATTGTTGAATAAAGAACCAGATGAGTAAATTGTACGTTATTTTTATGTTTTTTTGAAAATTTTTATGTTTATTGATTGTTTAAATTTTTTGTTTTATAGTTTTGGTAGATCAAGGCTGGCAGGAATCGGAAGATCAGATACCAAATTGCCGCAGGTTGATCCTCGACGAGTGTTCGGGAAGACGAGCATCGCCGTGGTCAAAATACGCGAACAACGACCCCGGTGAGTACTCTCGCCAAATTTTAATTTCCCAAAAAAAGGAATAATATATAAATTTCTAAAAATATAAAAAAATCACATAATGGATTTGAACTGTGTAAAGTTAATTTTGAAAATTAATTGGAAAGTTCCTGCAGGCTTTGCGCGATTGGAAGATCAGAGGCGAAATTCCCTCAGGTTGATCCTCGTGCAAATACGTGGACAAGGCAGCCTTGAACGACTCGAGAAAATTTGTTGCTTCGACGATACTGACTGAGGTAAAATAAATTACAATTTATAATGCAGGAGAGAAAATTCCTTTTTTACGAATTGACTGAAAGCTTATCGCGACTTATCTGCAGAAAAAGTATTTATTAGTCAACGCAATTAAAAGAAACAAGGAAAGAAATGAGGGGAAAAACTCGAAGGAAAAAAACTGCTTCCGTGGGAAGATTTACTTGCACATCGTAACACGCGGAAGGACATAAATTTCATTTATCGCAAGAGGAGCTCGAGCCAGATTAGCGTTTCAAATCTGAGGAAGAAAATAAAATAAAAATCATTGCAAAAGTTTCCTTCGGTACGAGCGGGTCCCGAGCTCGATTTGTATTTAGCAAAAATCATTTCGGAGTGCTGTCACGTAGAAATTAATTTACCATCAGCCGCATCTAATAGGAATTTTATTTAAATCGTTTCGAGATAAATAAAATTGCGTCTCGTTTCCGGTAATCATAACTCGAATTAATTTTTGCAACGACTTTTTTTTCAACGGAAATGAAATTTTCGGACGAATTTCGCGGCCGGAATGTTAAAATTCCGTTTGTCGAATCTCGCCGCTGACGTGTACACGCAATTCGAACAAAAAAAGTAAATTCGTGTGAGTGTAGCAAAAACCGGAGATATATAGTTTACGAGGAGAGGGTGAGCCCGGGACTCGTGCTCGAATACTTAATGATTAAACGACGCTCAGTTGCGAAGCTCGTGACCATAAGAGTTACGTGAACGGAAATAGCATAATTTTTTTTTCTCCTCAACGTCAAATTCTCTCGATTCTTGTATTTTTTTCGCCTCGATCGGGGCAGGAGCTCGTCGCGGCTGATTTAAATTTTTCATAGGGAAACGATCGATGAAGAGCGTCTCGAAAGTTGGAGTAACGATTCTTTTTTTTGTTTTCATTTCTCTGTCTCCGTCAAGATATGTGTGGCGCACCGGGCAACGAACCCAAGCCGAAGATTCAAAACGAAGATGACAAAAAGGGAGAGAATAAGATGGATAAAACGGAGATCGTGATTGAAAACGAGACGAAGAAGTACATAATACCGCAAATCGATGGAATCGATGGAAAGTCCGTTTATCCGCTGGCATTCAATGAATTTGAGAAGGACGACGGCGATAGCGGGCTGAAGAGGCCAATCGATCGATTCAAAGCCGAAAACTCGTCGCTACCCCCGCCGCCGGACAAAAATGGAGGAGGCACGCATTAAACATTTATTTATTATTTAATCCTCATCCGTGTACTTGTCGTTATCCATTATTTTATTTGCTTATTCATCCGTTCGGGGCTTTTCGTTAATTCATTATTCATCCGACGTTCGAGCCTCTTATCTTCTCTTTTTTCATCACCTTTGCCTTGGCTCGTTCACTCGTAAAAAAAAAGTCAACGTCAAATCCCCCTCGGGGATCAACTATTTTTATTCTAATTTTTTTTTGGACGGTATCAATTTATAATTAACTAATGTTCCCTTGATTCCCTCAAATTTGTTTGATAATCTTTTTTATTGAGGATAATTTTACCGAAATATGAAGAATATATTACAAAATGGACATGCGGCACTTTGTTAGCTTTGACTTGTTTTTTTTTTCTACTGATGTGAATTAACGGCCGGAGGAACGCAACTCATTTACGGAAAATTTTATTCGCGATAAGGCCAGTCTTTTGCCCCCTCGTACGCCACAAAAGAACATTGAAGCGATAATAACGTCGTTGCAACACGTTTTTTTCTTTACAAACTCATGTCCAAGTCGCACTCTCTTGTAGGTCGACTTTCCATCCATAACGGAACGATTTTTTCATTACTTGGCGTACTTTTTACTTTTTAAAAAGTTTTTTTACCAGACTTTTTCGCGAATATTATTGAGTTTAACTCTAACTTTACCAGACCAGTCGTCTTGATTGGTCGGGCAATTAAAATTGAAAAGTATATATTTAAATAGCTGGTAAATCTAGTGACAAATTATCAGTATCTAAAAAAAATTGAATTTATTCTAAGAGTATTTTATTTTAAGCCTATTACTTTTACTGACTTTCCGATACTTTTAATTTCATAAATATTCTTCAATTCTTCTCTCCCTATTTAGTCTGGAACTTTAATCAACTTATTTCTTCATAAAATTTCATGAATTTCCTAAAGTTGTGATTTACATTTAAACGCTCACTTTATTCAACATTTTTCATTTCACGCGAGTGAAAAATAAATTAATGAATAATTAAAAAATTATTAATCAGGCGGTGGATCTTTGTCGAGCGGGAGTTCGATAGTGACGATCTCGTCCGTGACGAATTCGGATCCGGATCCGGAATATCCGTCCGGAGGGAGTACCGGAAGTTCACCGAAGAAGAGGCCACTGGGGCACGAGGAAAGATGGCAGCACACGGCGCTGCAAGTCTCGGTCCCGTTTTTCATCGCGGGAATCGGAACGATCGGAGCCGGTCTCGTTCTACAGAGCGTCGAGGTAATTAATCCTTCATTATCTATGATTTATATTTTTTTCACACGAATTTTCACAATCCCATAATTCTCTGTTTTTTCACTCCGAGATTTTTTATCGCGATGGAGATCGAAGGAAAATGTTAAACACTTTTTTCTCGCATTAAAAAAGAAAAAAGAAAGCTCGCAAAGCTTTGATTCCAGCGGATAGAAACAAACTGAATTAATTCTCGCGTGGATATTTATATTCCAGTTACAACGCCTATGAATTATTATCGAATGAGATATTGTAGCGAAACTCGTTATGCATATATTCCTCATTGATTTTTCATTCATGTCTCGTTTCTCCCTCTCGAGCTCTTTCTTGAAATCATGTGCGTTTATTGTAAAAAAAAGAGAGGAAAGAAAAAACATTCCGATGGCCAAGCTCGGTGGCTCTGGCACGATAAAAGCTGACAACGACAGAAATCCTTGGCCTTCGCTTCAATCGGAGAAACAACGATGGAAAAAAAACGAAATAAACATTGGAAAAAAACGAAATAAAGAGCAAATGATTTGTCGATAAGCTTATTTTTTACATTTGACCGATATACCGTTCGGTCGCTCGATTTTTTTTTATTCAATCGCGCGATAATATTCTTTCGTCGATTCGGAGCCGCGGGAAGAAAAAAACGGCGAGAATAATGCGGGATTAGCAAGAAATAATAATGGAACGTTGAAATAAAATAGAGCGAAGAAAATGAATGCGAGATCGCTGGGAAAATTCGAGAAGAGTTATTTCTGAGGACGCGTAATGAGAATGCGGAGAAATTTTTTTTTTTCGCGGCGCGTTCTATTTAAAGGCTCAAAAGGGTTATACGGCGTGATCTGCCGCAGTGGTCAAGTGATCGTTGAGCCTCTTCTTTTTTTCTTCTTCTCTCTTTCTCTCTCTCTCGTCTCCGCGTCTCGTGTCCGCCCAACGAAATTGTTTCTCCTCTCGATATACTTGAGAGAGGACAATTGTTGGGATTACAAACTATCAGAACTTACGAATGATCGTTACGTAATGGCGAGACAGACTCGACGTTTGAGTCTCGAGAACGCTTGCGTGCCCGCTCGACTCTTCGAAAAAGTCTCGCCTCGCAACACCGTCGCTCAAGAATTTTATCGATTCCACGGAGACTCTTTCCAGGATAATGGAAAATACGTGTCCGGTTTCACATCGACACTCTTTCTTTCCCGGTTAACTCGTTTTCCCGATTTTTTTTTCCTCGGTATATTCTTCATCGAATCATTGATTGCGAAAAATAAACCGGAAGTCTACTCGGAAATTGTATTTTTATTTATCAAGAGTCGCGGTAGAGACTCGAGGCAAGTACATTTTTTCAAAATATCAAAAATCGCCGAGCTACCGCGACTATCTATACGCGAAGACAAACG